>CAUYQG010153242.1:0-17225 GCA_963574415.1 Tarsius wallacei
TGCGCCTCAGCCTTCCAAGTAGCTGGAACTACAGGCGCGTGCTACCACGCCCGGCTAATTTTTTGATTTATTGTAGAGATGCGGTCTCGCCAAGTTGCCCAGGCGGGTCTCCAACCAGCAGGCTCAGGCAATCCACTCACCTCAGCCTCCCAAAGTGCTGAGATTACAGGCTGAGCAATCAAGCCCAGCAAAACCCAACAAACTTCTTAAACATTTACTTTCAGTTGCACAAAACTAAATCTTCTCTAGTTTTGCTAACTTAGAAATGCCAAAATACAGATTATGATACCGATTCCACTAGAGAGATCACTCATTATAGAGAATCATAAAGTATATCAAAAGGGACAAAGGATAACAAACAGTTTACCAGAAGAAGAAACACAGGCCAGCACAGTGGCTCCTGCCTATAATTCCAACATGTTGGGAGGCTGAGGTGGGAGAATCACTTGGGCCCAGGAGTTAAAGACCAGCCTGGGTAACATTTGTCTCTCCAAATTAAAAAAAAAAAAAAATTAGCCAGGCATGATGGTGGATGCCAATAGTCCAAAATATCTGGGAGGCTGAGATAGACTGAGCCCAGGAGATAGAGGATTTGGTGAGCCATGACCATGCTGCTGCACTCTACCCTGGGCGACAAAGTAAGACTATGGCTCGAAAAAAGGAAAGAAAGAAGGAAAAGAAAAAGATATACAAAAGACCAATAAAGCACTTGGAAAGAACGTACAACTGAATTTATAATTAAATAAATACACACCAAAATACCAAAATGTTACTTTTCATATGTCACACTGACAAAAATTATGTCTGATAACAAAGCACTGATGAGGAGGAGGAAGAGGCGCATGCTGCTGGTTGTAGCAATTTGGCAATATCTACTGGCATTCAGGATGTAGACAACCTGCAGATTTGACAAGCTTATGGGGAAAAGTACACATTTGCTCTACCATTAAAAGATAAACAAATTCAAGATTCTGGCTTTTGGTGTGACATACAATAAAGGATTTTCTAAATTTTAAAATAAATTTTAAATAAAAAAGAGAAATCAAGAAACATGCTTGCTACAACACCCAGCGTAGGGGGCTCAAACAGTGAGCAAAATCAGATACTCCCCATTTAATGAGGCCTTTGACTATTTAAGGAAAAGGAGAAAAATAGTTTTTGCCTCAGCAATTTCATTGTTAGGAATTTAGCTTAAGGATATATTTGCAAAAGCATATCAAGATATATGTACAAGGATATTACTGTGTAATCACACAATGGAATGTACTAGTTTAAAAACTGGGGTGGCATAAGCTAGTAATATAGAATATTATTGTAATAATATATTAACTGAAAAAAACCAAGATCCTGAATATAGAGTATAATCTCTGTGTTTTTTTTTTTGAGTTGGAGTTTTACTCTGTCACCCAGACTGGAGTGCAGTGGCACGCTCCCGGCCACCGCAGCCTCCAGCAATCCTTCTGCCTCAGCCTTCCAAGCTTAAAAAATGTAAGCTAAATGTTAAGCTACTTTACCCTAACATTTATTTTTATCCTCATTTTGGAACTTAACAGTATTATTTCATACATGGTTGAAATAATATGTGTCTTATCTACAAAGGTGTACAATAAATACCTTCTAAATCTAAAAAAAAAGAAAAGAACAATTTCTGTAATGTATTTTAATGTTTTTGTAAGCAAAGTTAAAGTAAAGAAATAGCTGGGTGGTGCCTTGCAGGCTGGCTGCACAGTAAGTAACCACATGGTTTCATGCTCCTGGCTTAAGGACATTCTCTAACAGGATCCAATTTAAAATGTGTTTCTCTTCCCCATGTCATTCTTTACTTACTCGTGACAAGCGTGAAGTGGGTAAGAACTACAATGGCATAAAACCTCTAAATGACATTTCTTGAAATAACGCAAACACTATTTAAAGCTAGTATTTTATAGCCAAGCACAGCGGTTCATGCCTATAATCCCAGCACTTTGAGAGGTAGAGGCTAGAGGGCTGCCTGAGCCCAGGGGTTCGAGACCAGCCTAGGCAACTTGGTAAGACCTCGTCTCTACAATTAATCAAAAAATTAGCTGGGCGTGGTGACACCTGCCTATTGTTCCAGCTACTTGGAAGGCTGAGGCATTAGGATGACCTGAGCCCAACAGGTCGAGACTGCGGTGGTCATGAGTGTGCCACTGTACTCCAGCCTGGGCAACAGAGTGAGACTTTGACTTAAAAATAAAAAAAGTTAGTATTCCATAAAGTTAGGATCAGAGTTACAAAAGGAAGAATGAGAACTTGAGAACTGATTTGAGCATACCCCCCGCACCCAATCTGGTCTCAAAGGGCTCACGGTGGAAAAACAATGGGTTTTGGGTCAAACCCAGGTTCAAATTTTGCTCTCTACTTACACCTGCCTAATATGATATAGTATAATTATAATAGTGTAAAAATAATATGTGCATTGAAAAAATACTAAAGAAGTCTACCTAAAATTATTGATTATCTCTGGGTGGTATTAAGGTGACTATGTTTTTCTTTATACATCCCTATATTGTCTAGACTTTGCTATGCAACATTAATTTTGATTTTGTGGAATCCATGACTCTTGAGGAGAAGGGAATAAGCTTTTGTCCACATCATGGGATCATATTGTGCTTATTTACCTCCCTCCATATGCATGAAAGACAACAGATTCCTTTCCTGTACTAATACAGCCAGTGATTGTCTCCAACATCCCAGAGTTGACCATTTTATACATAAGTAAACGTGTCTTAGGATCAACTGCTTTTTCCTGCAAAAGATAAATCACTGTAAGTAAAAATAACTGTTAATCATATGATATATCCTGAGGTATTTGTAGTATCTAAAATTCAAAATATTTCCTTTTTTTAACCATTATTTAATTTACTTAGATATATATCTAAAAGGCTCTTCAAAGAGTGCTGTCAAGATATAATTCATACCTATAAATATAACTCTAATGTCTTTGAAAGTGACTACCAAGAAATTAGGCTAGATACAGTGGCGCACACCTGCAATCCCAGCACTTTGAGCGGCTGAGGCAGCAGGATCATTTGAGGCCAGGAGTTTAAGATCAGCCTGGGCAACATAGCAAGACCCTGTGTTTACAAAAAATAATTTTTAAAAATTCACCAAGCATGGTGGCACAAGCCTGTAGTCCTCAATACTCAGGAGACTGAGGCGAAAGGATAGCTTGAGCTCAGAAATTTCTGGCTGCAGTGAGCTATGATCAAGCCACTTCATTCCAGCCTAGGCAACAGAGCAAGACCCTGTCTCTAAAAAAAAAAAAAATTAATTTATTAAAAATTAAACATTTTAAAAAAGACAGTTACCCCTTAAATATGTACAATTATTATGTGTTAATTTTTCTAAAAAGTCACTAACTTAGTCAAAATTGTATTCTATCCCCAAAGTTTGATTAGCTTCCCTAGCATTCTTATCATTAGTTTTTGTAAAGGTTTAGATAAATTCGTTTACTAGACACAATCTTCATGAAGGTAAAACACTAGAGACATTAAATGATAAAAGATGCCAATACTGTAATAGGCATTTTAAAATTTTAAATAAAATCGGAAACATGTAGCTGCAACGTAAACTATACAGTCCAAATTAATCATGACTTCTAAAATGTTAGTTTTGAATAAGTGATTATAACTATTACATTAAATCTGAAAGTCAAATAGCAAAGTCACTTTGGTTTTATTTATATCTTTGATTTGAAAAGCCAATCTTATGAGAAAATATCAAACATGAAGTATTGTTTTTTTCCCTCAAAATTTTCTAATATAAATCCAGTAAAGAAGAAAAATCGATGAATCCTTACTGCAGTAGAATGCTCCTTTTTCTCATGGAGGCGGGCACTTCGACGTTCTTCTGAGTAGGCGTGTTGTTTTAAAGCATTGAAAACATGGTTTGATAGTTTTAAATCCATTCCAATTCCATCTCCTACCTGAAACCCAGGTGCAAACTGCCAAAAAGAAGAATAATTAGCATCTAAATACTTTAAAATGGGGACAGTAAATTAAAAAGAGAGAGAGAGAGAAGTGAAGTTTTTACTTTGAACAGGTTTCTTACTCAAAGATAATCACACTACAAAATCAGAACCCATAGGTGCTAACTACAGAGAAAAGATACAATAACTCACTAACAGAAAGAGGAGCAATACTCCTTAAGAAACTGCAACCCAAAGGAAGGCATTTATTCTATGCATAGAAAACACCTCATTACATCTAAAGCTGTCTTTCAGCATATGCTTTGTACCTTGCTTTTACATCCACCAAAGAACACAATATTACATTGTGAAGGCTATCCCAAAACTTACCAAAGAAATACAATTTCACAATTAATTATCTTTGAGGAGCAGGTTAGTACAGCAAGCTATGCCCATACCACAATAAATATCTTCTAGAGCTATACAATCTAATTAGGTAGCCACCAGCAATATGAGGATTTTTAAGTTAAAGTTAAATCAAAAATTCAGTTTTTCAGTTGTACCACTTAAATGTCAAGTGCTCACTAGCAAATGTGGCTACCACACTGGACAGCACAGATACAGAACATTCCCATTATCATAGGAAGTTGTATTATTGGCAATGGAGCCTGTGATCCCAGCACTTTGGGAGGCGGAAGTGAGAGGATTGCCTGTGTCTAGGGGTTCGAGACCAGCCTGGGCAACTTGATGAGATTTCATTTCTACAATAAATAAAAAAAGTAGCCGGGCGTGGTGGTGTACGCCTATGGTTCCAGTTTCTTGGAAGACTGAAGCAGAAGGATCACCTGAGCCCAGCAAGTCGAGGCTGCGGTACACGACAGGGGGAAAACAAAAAACAAAAAACAAAACCAGCAATAGACGTCTATTCTAGGGTCAGATCTAGAATTGATATAATTTAAAAATATGTTTACATAACAAGCATTTGTATTCTGAAGTCTAAATATTTTATATGAACCATAATATTTATGAAAGAGTTAGAATGCTATTTTTAAAAAAATAACATTTTATTTTTGATTTTTCAGAGCTAGTTCAGGCACAAGATTAAAAAAAAAAAGCATAAAAGGATATATAGCCAAAAGTATTAGGCATATAGACCAATGGAACAGGATAGAGATTCTGGAAGCAAAACCTCAACCAAAACTCATCTTTGACAAAGTCTCCACTAACAACCACTGGAGAGAGGAGAACTTAATCAGTAAATGGTGCTGGGAAAACTGGCTGACCACATGGAGAAGGTTAAAACAAGACCCCTACCTATCATCATATACAAAAATCAACTCTAAATGGATCAAAGACCTAAAAGTAAAACCTCAAACTATATGAACCTTAGAAAATGCAGGAGACGCCCTATGGAAATTTGAACTGGCAAACAATTCCTGATCAAAACCCCAAATGCCCATGCCATAAGAGAAAAGATAGACAAGTGGGACCTCATCACATCGAAAAGCTTCTGCAAAGCAAAAGAAACTGCCAAGAGAGTGGGAAGACAGCTCACAGAACAGGAAAAAATATTTGCCAACTGTATATCTGACAAGAAACTCAAATGTGCCGAAAAGAAAAAAGCAAAACAAACAGCCCTATTAAAAAGTGGGTAAAAGATATGACTAGACACTTCTGAAAAGAAGACATATGAGCAGCCAACAGATACGTGAAAAAATGCTCAGCCTCACTAATCATAAAAGAAATGCAAATTAAAACCACACTGAGATATCACCTAACTCCAGTCAGGATGGTCATCATCAATAATTCTAAAAACAACAGATGCTGGAGAGGATGCAGGGAGAAGCATATACTGTTGGTGGGAGTGTAAACTAGTACAACCTCTGTGGAAAATAGTGTGGCGATTCCTAAAAGATCTAAAAATCGACCTTCCATATGATCTAGAAATTTCTTTTCTGAGAATATCCTGGAGGAACTCAAATCACTTTATGAAAAAGATACCTGCACACACATGTTTATTGCAGCATTGTTCACAATAGCAAAAACATGGACTCAACCGTGCTGCCCACTGAAAGTGGACTGGATAAAAAAAAATGTGGTATATATACACAATAGAATATTATGCGTCATAAAGAAGGACAATTATGAACTTCACAGCAACTTGGACAGATTTAGAGTCCATATAATACTCAGTGATCTATTAGAGAGACAAGGAACTGAGTACTACATGTTCTCACTATAAGTGGACCCTGAACAATTATCATAATACTGTAAGAAAGGGATTGCCATGGTGGAGCCACACTTCATCAACAAGGGTACCTGATCTCAAACCAGGTGAAGTGGGGACCAAAGTGAGGCCCAAACTTTACCTGAACAACAACCATTTGTATACCTAACCCTGAATTGTACTCCACATCTTTAAAATAAAATTTTAAAAAACAGGAAAATACAGGATAGTTATATCCAAAAAGAAAAAAAAGTATTTCGTATTTCTCACTCCCATTCCTATCCCCCAGTCACCACTGTTACCTGTTTCTTGGGTAGGGATGCTATTTTATAGAAAATAATATGCTGAAGAATGTTACTTTCATAAGAACAATTTCTTAATTTCAGTCTCTCCCTGTTTCTCCTCTACTTTCTCCCTCCCACCACTCTTTCAGTTTTTCTGTTGGTCCATTTAAGTCTCTCCTTCAGACCCCTATCCCCCAACCTTTCTTTCCCACCTTCCTTTCCCATCTCACTCGCACGGCCACTTGTGCAGGTGCATAAAAAAATTATCTATTTCTTAATTTTAGAATCAATGTAAATCAATTTAGTTTTTGCAACATTGTTGTAGAATTTTATTTTAAGATACTTTATATTCTCATTAGTGGCTGAGTTTTCATGGTATTGCTACGCCATCATCTAAAACATCTTTAAAACATCTTTAAAAAGGAAGATATTTTTAGAAATGTAAAATAGTGTGTTTAAAATCCTATTAAAACGTAAACAAAACTCTCATTTCTGAGATAGATACATTCTGTAACTTACATTTTCCATTCTTGCTGTATTCTTTCTCCCACATACTACTTCATCATGTTTGGTGGTGATGTCTTTTCCTTTTCCAATAAAACCCTTTTTGGGAGTGGGAACTGGTTTTGCTAAAGGAGATTAAGGCAAGCCAAGTATATAAGAACAGTAAAGACTAAATTGCTGCATTTAACATTGTCTGAAAAGACATTTTAATCTAAGAGTAAATTACCAAATGAGATTCAAAGAAAAAAAATAAAACTAAAAGAGTTCACTGGAAAAAATCACTCTTCCTGTACCTATGCTATATCCCCAGAAAATATGAAAGCCTTGGTACCTGGTCTGTAGGGATCGTCACGAGTATCCTGCCAGTCAACCTCATCTTCAGAGCTATCACTGTCTTCATAAGGATGTACTTTTCGGTAATTTTCAAAGGAAATGGAAACTTAAAAGGCAAAAACAGTTGCATATTTATTTGGGAGCACGTTTTACAAACATTTTCTACCACTCATTGGAGTTGTCACGATAAGATTGTAGTACCTTTGCTATCTCCATTGAATTTTTTTTCTTCACGCCTAAGCTGTGCATCATATTCTCTGTCAAATTCCATTTGGAGCATCTGAGCCAGCATTAGGTCACTGGAAGTGTCAATGTTTTCTCCAGTAATAAATGGTCCTTCAGCAACACTATTCAAAATAAGGCAATATAAACTAATATAATGTGCTTGTGTAAACAGAAGCTACCAATTATGAGGGTGGGATGTGCCTTTTCAGTGTTACAGTTGTACTGAACAAAGGGAAAGAACTCTACCAAACCTTTCACTTTCTCCTTCCCAACTAGCCTCGAGGTCAATGGCATGCATCTATCTAGGACAGCATCAGTTGGGAGTAGGGGAGCTGGGAGGGGAAGCTGAAAGGGCTATAATAAAATCCAAAATATACACCCAGAATTCTTTTCTTCTGTGTACTAATCAAAGAAGAGACACATATTTATGAAAAGATAAGCTACAAACACTTGATCAAAACTGTACCTCACCTAGTTCAACTGTTGTACTAACATGAAATAACTTAAATCCAGAGAAACAGGGTTTGTCCAAGATGATAATGAAAACTGATCACAAAATCAGAATCAGAATTCAATTGTCAGTGGACTTCCAGTATGGTGCTTTTTCTACCACACTGCTTTTCTAAATGTGTTTCTCAATCACTTGCCATGGTAATCACTCATCAAATCCTAAAACTTGCTATAATTAGCTGTAAAATAGATACTTTGTGAATTTTACTTACTCAACTTCAGGAAAAGCAGCAGCTTCTTCTTCTAACTGCAATTCTTTGGCCAACTGTTCACTCATTACGTCAGCCAAAGAACAAGATATCGTATTTTGAGGAGCAGCCCATGGGCACTGTTTACAAATAAATAAATAAAAGAATAGCTCAATCCATAATAATGAAATAAAGTACCTGTCAACTTGCAAATAAGATTATCTTTTGACAATTAAACAATATAATTAAACACCCAAAATGAATGGTTACCTATTACAGAAATCATCTCAAAAGTAAAAATATCTCCTAGGTCCTCAGGCTTTATTTATTTATTATTTATTTTTGAGCCAGTCTCACTGTTACCTAGGCTGATGCAGTAGCATGATCACAGTTCAAAGCAACCTCAACCTACTGGGCTCAGGCCATCCTTTCACCTCAGCTGGGGACAAGTAGCTAGGACAACAGGCACACACCACCACGCTTGGCTAAATTTTTTTTAATTTATTGTAGAGACAAGGTCTTGCCATGTTGCCCAGGCTGATCTTGAACTCCTGGACTTGGACGATCCTCTTGCCTCAGTCTCCCTAAGATCTGAGATTACAGGCATGAGCCACTACACCTAGCCTCCCAGGTTATATTTAGTCAAAGATAAAGGTAAATGAGAACAGTCAAAAGCATCCTCTAGCCTTACTGGTAAGTATGTCCTTACAGTTGCAGGGAAGCAGATTATTATAGCATCCCCTGAGTAGCCAACACGTTCACATTAACTCCTCTTTCAATTCCTTGCTCACCAAGCTACCTTTGGCTTCCCAAGGAGCATCTCTCACAGGATTAGACTACATCAACTAAGAATTCAAAAGCCCACTGAGAAGTTGTAGAAGTTATACCTCATTCTATTTTAAGTATTAAACCTGCTAAGTGTACAAAGTGTATGTCAGCCCCTCTCAAGACATCTTAGAATATGCTAAAACAAAAACAGTAAGAACAACAAAAGTTGTATTTCTGAACTTTAGAAGCTGAGAAACAGACTCTTAAAAGAATACAAATACAGGACAGAAATATTCTGTGAGTTGGTCTTTCTCAGTGACACCACTGTCTCGACCTTCCTAAAATATAAACTGTAGGTTTATTTTACGATTCATAATTTTTAAGAGGGCAAGCTGCTTTACTTGGCAGCAGCGATTGATTACATTTTACAGTCCAGTGATTAAGGCCGTTAGCATTACATAAGATGTCCAAGCATCTCTCTCTCCTTCACTCTCGCGCTCTCTCGCTCTCTCTTTTTTTTTTTTTAAGTGACAGAAGTTCATTATGTTGCTCAAGCTAGTCTCAAAATCTTGGCTTCAAGTGATCTTCCTGCCTAAGTCTTCCAAAGTGGTAGGGTTATAGCCTGTCTAGCCTCTAAATATCTCTTTGAACTTGCCCAGCTCTCTCCATCCCTCTTCCATGATTCTACTCCAAGGTATCCCATCCCTGGGCTACTTATAAGAAAAGCCTAATCATTCTGCTCTCAGTCTTGCTTGTTTCCATTCTCCACACCTTAACAATGTTTTTTTTTTTTAATGCAGATTTGATTAGTTCTGTTTCCTTACTTAAATCTCGTTTCCCATTGCTTTTAGGATAAACCCCAAACTAATTGCTAACCACTACTGTATAGCATATGATATCTGTTTCAGCCACAAAATTATTTAATCAAGTTTAGACAGAACAGGCCCTCCAGCTGGTCTAAGGGCCTATTGGCATGATGATTAGAGACAACTGGGCAAGTGACTTTTGTTCAGGTTCCACAGTATTGAAGTTCAGAAATTTACTTGGCTCAGGTTCTGTTTGGGCAGAGCACCTAAGGGTGACCAATAATAACTACATTTATGCCTGAGTGAATCAGAATCAAGTTTTATCTAGACTCACCTGAGATTGAGGAAATGTGCCAGGTACATTTAGGAACAACTGCCTAATGCAGAATTTTTCCAGCCTTATAAAGGCCAGACCTAGAGAGAACAGGGAGGCTTCCTGAAGGTCTGGTGTGACTCAGTCACTCAGAGCTTATCAGCAAGTGAGCACTCTCCTGCTAAGGACTGTAAAATGTGGAATCTGGAAAGCATAGCTAATCTTTTCGCCACATGACTCTGCTGACTTCCTTCTGTATCCTCTAAGCAGAAGATAAAATGCTGTTTAGCTAGGAAATGTTTCAACTGATCAGCTTCAAAGTCCAGGTTCCAAAAGTCAGATGACTGTCCAGCTCAGAATTCTTTTTTTTTTTTTTTGAGTTGGCGTCTCACTCTGTTACCCAGACTGGAGTGCAGTGTGCACGCTCCCAGCCACCGCAGCCTCGACCTGCTGGGCTCCAGCAATCCTTCCGCCTCAGCCTTCCAAGTAGCTGGAACTACAGGTGCGCACTGCCACGCCCGGCTGCAGCTCAGAATTCTTAATCACATTTGGCAATGACTAAATAGGTGCATCACAGACAACATATGAATATTCACTGTATTTAAGTCATGTGGCTAAATATACATCAGATTATTTAGATCACACAACTGAGTATATGCAATATCATTCCCATTTTAAAGATTTTAAAACTGAGGCACATAAAGTTTTTTTTAACCCAAGATACTACTGTAGATGGGAAGTACTGAGATTTGCACCAAGGCAGGACCTCAGATTGTACTCTTAGATTCTGCTGTAATGCTTCCCTAATCACCTCACTCTGGCATGTGAGGAGCAAACTGCCCTACTACCTGCATATAAAATCCAAATGCCCCAGCAAGGAATGCCTTTCACAACTTGTCCTGATTTATCTTTCCAGTCTCAACCCTCATCTGTCCTGCACTCTAGTAACCCTAATTATATGTCAAATGTGACATGCTCCACAGCTTCACACATTCTTTTCTTTCTCAATGGTTTTTCTCCCTTCCCTATTTACACCAATTAAACGTCACCTCCTCTAGAGGGCTGTCTCAGTGTCATCAGATCAAGTTGGATCCTCTCCTTTGTGTTCCCATGCCACTATGGAACACTGTTAGTTCAGGACTGATCATCGTATCAGGGTAATGCAACAAGCCACAAGCACAACCCTTGAAGACTGTAGTCTAATCCTCAGAGCCCAGCACAGAGCCTCAGACATAAAGAGGCACTGAAGTATTACTGAGTGATACTTGCCAAAGGAAACACTGGAGATACTGGGCAGAACTGCCAGGCTGTCCCCAGGCTGCAGCAGTCTCCACTTTCTGCATCCCTTCTCCTCTAACATTCTTTCCCCCACCTTCAAGTCTGCCCTTTTGCCCACCCACTTCTGAGGCTTCTACTCTTTTGCCACCTGTCAATTAATTCTGTTAAGGCATTAAATAAAGTATTAGCTGACAATTTCTCAGAAGCAAAAATGACAGGCAGTGATTTTGTTATTTTGAGGCAGAGATCTGACCTACTCCCAAATACACTGGATCAGAAAGGGAAACAAGAACAGATCACAAATAGCACCAAGACACCCTAAATGCCCACTCCTACTGACCTTAGACTCAAGAGACTATACTGCCCTGTACCAGCTCGGCTGGGCCCCCTCACACTGAGACAACATCCACAGAATGGAACAAGTAAAGATTTCAGAAAGGTTACCAACTCCCATAATTTGAAATCAAAGCCAAACTCTTCAAGCAACAATCAAAAGTCCTCCAGGAAATTTTTCCTGTGTGAGGTTTCTGGATTGGGGGCAGATCCCCTCAGACCTTCCCCATAGGCACAAGCAGCTCACTCACCATCCCAAAGAAGTCTTTGAAATTTACTGGAGGTTCCTCCTACAAACAGGTACCACAAGGTGTATGTTAAGGGAATCTCTGTCATAATCTTGTGACTCCTCAGTAAACTACCTTTTGTTAGTAGAAAAAAAAAAAAAATCTAAGGAGATGAGGGGAAAATACTTTGTAACCTTGCTCTATTCCTAGCTAGCCAAAGCCACTTCCTACTATTCCACTCATCAACATAAATACCACATAGCATCATAATCGGATTGAACCCCACACAATCCTTTCCAGTTAGTTACTCTACAGCAAAAGACATCCATTAAGCCTATAATCAACATCCTGATTCTTTCTTTCCTGTTGTTAAAGAATCCCAAGACCGCTGGTTTTCCTCTCCTTTGTGAAACTGCCACCACTGAACCCTGTTTCTCGGAGTTCTTCACTACTGCCACATTCCCCCTCAAGTGGCTGGCTGCAGAGAAGACAAAAACCATGTCCCGTTCCCTACAGTTCCTAAAGACATGCCCTTTGCTGCCTGTCCTGCCCTTTAAAAGGGCTTTACTGCAGACAACTATGGGGAAAGAATCAAATAAAATCAACAACAATAAACATGAAAGAGACATATAATAACAAAAATTCAATTCTCTACTTAAAGCAAGTCAAGAAAGTCATAACCAGGCCGGGCTTGGTGGCTCAGCCTGTAATCCCAGCACTTTGGGAAGGCCGATGTGAGTGGATTGCCTGAGCATGTGGGTTCGAGAACAACCCAGGCAACTTGGCGAGACCTCATCTCTAAAATAAAGAAAAAAAAAATTAGCCAGGCATGGTAGCGTGCACCTGTAGTTCCGGGTACTTGGAAGGTTAAGGCGGAAGGATCGCCCGAGCCCAGCAGGTCGACACCGGGGTGGCCGTGAGCGTGCCACTGCACTTCAGCCTGGGCAACGGAGTGAGATTCCAACTCAAAAAACAAAAAAAGAAAGCCATAAATCACAGGAAGGTCCCTTTTCTAGCCATGCAGCTAGAAGACAATCTAGGCAGATTTTTGAAGTAATTTTATATCTCAAGGCAAGGGTCTCTGGAAAAAATGACCTGGGCCCACATAACACTAACACCCCCCCCCCAAACCTTTCTACTTTAGAATAGTTTTATATCTACAGGAAAAAAGTTACAGAAATAGACTTCCTAAATACACATACTCGGGCTATTAATGATACCTTGCATTAGTATTGTACATTTGTCACAACTAATGAACCAGTACTGATATATTATTAACTAAAGTCTCTATTCAGATTTCCTTTGTTTTCCTCAACACCATTTTTCTGTCCCACTACTCCACCGAGCTACATTTAGTTGTTATGTCTCCTTAGATTCCTCTTGGCCTAAGTTCCTAGATTTTCCTTGTTTTTAATGACCTTGATAATTTTGAGGAAAACCACAAATCCATTTTTGTAGCTCTCAACAGAGCTACAAACTTCCTCACTTTTGCCTACACAGTTGACCAATCCTGCCTTCTTCAAACGCCCCCTATGATTCTTCATCCATAACAGCAGTTTAACATTTTGTAACTTGTACCCCAGTAACTTGGAGAGGATCATCCCCAAGACCATTTCACTGCAGCCTCTATGTCCTGGGCTCAGAAGATCCTTCTGCCTCAGCCTCTCGAGTAGCTGGGACTACAGGCATGTGCCACCACACACCCAGTTATTTTTTTGTATAGAGGAAGTCTCACTATATTGCCTAGGTTGATCTCAAACTCCAGGGCTCAAGTGATCCTCCCGCCTCAGTCTCCCCAAGTGCTGGGATTGTAGGCACGAACCACAGTGCCCAGTCACACTGTCTTTTTAACCTGCATTCTCCCAAGAGTGTGGAATTTTCCAGAGACTACATCAGATGTGATGACATCATCACTCTAATGGTTAATGAAATGTGTGCTTGATATTCTTGTGCTTTCTAACATTTTCTAAGGTAGGAGGCTTGGGATATAAATATACATTATTAGATAGAGTTTGAGATTAGCCTGGACAACATAAATATACATTATTAGAGATTAACTCAGTTACTTCTCAGTATTTCTACTGTACTCTTATTAGCCATCTTTAATTATACATATTATAATCTACATATCTGTGAGGATAGATTTTCTTCATATACTTCAACCAAAGCACGTCACAACAGACTGAATGAAAAAAAGTGACAAGAATCCAGCTATCTTCTATTAAGTCAGATGTTAGAGATTTGCAAAAATGTAAAATAATACTATTCTCTTTACTATGTGTTTTTGTTTTAGAAACTAGTTTTCTTTAAATGTAAAAAGGTTATTTATGTTAACATACAAGATGTTCAATTTCTCAGCTTCAATTTCTGACATGATAAATATCAGTAGATAACCAGTGTGAGCAAAAGTTCTTGGGGGTCCTCAATGATTATTAAGAGTATAAAGAAGGCCAGGCTCAGTGGCTCAGCCTGTAATCCCAGCACTTTGGGAGGACGAGGTGAATGGATCGCCTAAGCCCACGGGTTCAACACAGCCCAGGCAACTTGTCGAGACCTCGTCTCTATAATAAACCAAAAATTTAGCTGGGTGTGGTAGCACATGCCTATAGTTCCAGCTACTTGGAAGGCTAAGATGGAAGGATTGCCCCAGCAGGTGGACACTGGGATGGCTATGAAAATGCCACTGCAATCCAGCCTGAGCAACAGCGTGAGGCTTCAACTCAAAAAAAAAAAAAAAAAAAAAAAGAGTTTATATTAAAGAAGCCAGACAGTGGCTCACACCTGTAAACCCAGCACTTTGGGAGGCTGAGGTGGGAGGATTGCCTGAGCCCAGAGGTTGGAGACCAGCCTGGGCAACTTGGTGAGACCTTGTCTCTACAATAAATCAAAAAATTAGCTGGGCGTGATGGCGCACACCTGTATCTCCAGCTACTTGGAAGGCTGAGGTGGAAGGATCGCCTGAGCCCAGCAGTTCAAGGCTGCAGTATGAGTATGCCATTGCACTCCAGCCTGGGCAACAGAGTGAGACTCCGATTCAAAAAAAAAAAAAAAAAAATAGTATAAAGATATCCTGATTAAAAAGTTTTGAGAACTCTTCCATTTTTCGTACTCAAATCTCCACCTCCCCCATGGAGGCTTGTGTAATCACTTCAGTCTTCCACAAGGTTAGAGAAGGAAAGAATTAAGTGGTAACTTTCAGTCTCTAATTGTTTTCCCTGTCAAAACACTGTCCTTCCAATAGAACATCAATAAACCCCAGGAACATTTTTTGTTGTATGATGAACATGGAATTTTATAATTTTGATGATGCATACTTAAAGAAGAATATGACTGATAAATCTTTTATTACTCAATTAGTTTCTTAAGTGAAATTTGTTCTGCAGTTAGGATGTATTCTCAGTAGTTTATCTCATATGACATTTTTGCTAGCCTTTGTCAATGTTTAACTGGAGGGATTTAACATGTAGTTTATATTTATTAGTCTCTGTCTAGTGATTTTGTCCTTTTAAAGTTTACTGATTTTGACTTTATAAACAGTGCCTTAACAAAAAATGCACAAAGTAACATGCAGGTGTAACCGCATTTGCCAATGGACTACCTTAGATTCTTCTGACAGTTGTATGAGAACTTTTATAAAATTAATTTTCTTTTACATAATAGCTAATTATTCACTCCTTTTGCTGTTAAGTCAAAGCCTGACGATCCGGTAAGATTAACAGGTGACCTTTTAAATGAAACAAACATTCTGTGTCAGCACATGAAGAGCAAATTATGAAGCTAAAAAAGTTGGATTCCTTCACAACCTTAATTTCTGGAACATAAAATCCCAATGGAAGCACTCTGCTCTCAAGCAAACCCTCAATAAAGTAGCAGAAAATTCTTTTCATCCTTTTAATGAAAGTATCACGAAAAGGAACAGGCTGAAAGCCAGAAACCAAATGCGAAATAAACGTTTTCAGTCGGTCATTCTAGAAAAAAGTTCCAAAAAGTTAAAGCCCAGGCAGATAATGAAGATTCATAACCGCTGTATGTATATGGTGCGTACTACATTAGAATTTCGAGGGAGGGAGGGAGGGTACGCCTGGGTTTTATCTCTTACTACTCCAAAAACAAGACATTTCCGGACTGGGATAAGCACACTTTTCAAATTACGAAAACAGCTTCTTAAACCAACTTTCTGTCTGGCTTTCTGTGTATCCGGCTGACTCACTTCGCCGATGAAAAACAAGACCGTGCTTGTTTTCCCTCCGGTGTCGGCGTCTGCAAGCCAGTCCTGCTCACATATATGCTACGGAAATTCAGAGAGTAAGGTGAAGCCGAGAGCGAGCCCTACTCGCCCGGGTGGCCTCTGGGAGCCCAGCCGCCCTCCGCCGCCTCTTTCCCATGACCCCTCCCGCCCCCATCCCGGCGGCCCCGCGGTCGGTCCCCCCTTGCCGAGTCGCCCACGAAGCCGCCCTCCCCGGGCCTTCCGAGAGAGCCAGCCCAGGAGACCAAGGCAGGTACTCCCGTCCCGACTGCCACTCACCTTGCTGGGTCCCCAGGCCGCTGCCGATCCGGGCTCAGGCGAAGCCACCCCGACCAGATCCATGGAAGAAAGCAGCAACAAGAACAGAGCAGAGAGGTGGCAGGACGAGAAGCAGGCTCCGCCGAGGGGAAAGGCGGGGCAGGGACGACCGGTTGCCGGTGCCGGAGCTAAGGTGACAGATGGCGGCGGCGGCGGCCGCGTCCGGAACTAGATCTCTCCTCTTCCGCCCTCTCTGCTGTGAGAGCCGCATCCGATTGGTCGCCTGCTCTTGGCTCCGCCTTCAATCACCTTTCCCCGCCCCCGGGTTGACCGCTTCCTGCCGCTGCCCGCTGGGCCAGGGCTAGCAAAGTCCGGATGGCAGTCGACGGTGGGCAAGCTGGTCTGTACCGGCCAGGGCAGGGCAGGGCAGGATCTGGGTGTGGCTTCCTCTGGCCCAGGCCCTGCCCTGCCCCTGCACTGCCTTCTTCTCCTTTCTTCCTTCCTTCCTGGCAGCCCGAGACAACCGCTGGATCTAGTTAAACTAGATTAGACGGCGTGACTTGTAAATAAACACCAGGCTCCCTGTGTTCATTCATTATTTCCTGGCGTAATTCTAAGCTGGGATGGTTTGGGAGACAGAAAACGGCAGGTTTGAGAGGGGAAAAGGGACTGAGGAGGAAGGTCGGATTTTATGGCTATGGTCTGCCTTATTTAGTAGGAGTGTCTGGAGGATTCAGAACAAGCTTTGACCTGGAATAGGCAGGAGGCAAGGATCCTGTTCTACTGGAAATCATTAA
>CAUYQG010153243.1:0-12397 GCA_963574415.1 Tarsius wallacei
AAAATAACCAAAACCCTTACTTGGACTAGGATAAAAAGAGAAAAGACTCAAATAATCATAAGTGAAAGTGTAGACATAAAACAGATGCTTCAAGCCGGGCTCGGTGGCTCAGCCTGTAATCCCGCGCCTTGGGAGGCTGAGGTGAGTGGATTGCCTGAGCCCGCGGGTTTGAGACCCACCTGGGTAAGCGAGACCTCATCTCTACAATAAATCAAAAAATTAGCCAGGCATGGTAATGCGCGCCTGTAATTCCAGCTACTTGGAAGGCTGAGGCAGAAGGATCGCCGGAGCCTAGCAGCTCGAGGCTGCGGTGGCCGGGAGCGGCCACTGCACTCCAGCCTGGGTGACAGAGTGAGACTCCAACTCAAAAAAAAAAAATTAAATTAAAAAAAAGAAAAAATTAGAAACACCTGTGAGTGTTCAACCATAAGTTACTGGTTAAATAAATTACAGTATGGTAAGTCTGTATGATCTAATTTCTATGTAGCTGTTAAAAATCATGTTTTTGAAAAACATAATGACATGGGGGAAAAAGCACACAATGTCATGTTAAATAAAAAGTGGAGAATGCAAAACCAAAACAGTCAAAAAAATGTCATCCTAAATTTAGAAGAGATTTCTGGCTGGGCATGGTGGCTCAACCTGTAATCCCAGCACTTTGGGGGGCCGAGGTGAGAGGATTGCCTGAGCCTGCGGGTTTGAGACCCGCCTGGGCAACATGGTGAGACCTCATCTCTACAATAAATAAAAAAATTAGCTGGTTGTGGTGGCATGTGCCTGTAGTTCCGGCTACTTGGAAGGCTGAGGCGGAAGGATTGCTGGAGCCCAGCAGGTTGACACTGGGGTGGCCATAAGTGTGTCACTGCATTCTAGCCTGGGCGACAGAGTGAGACTACAACTCAAAAACAAAAAACAAAAAAGAAGAGATTTCTGTCAACCAATGAGGCCTGCAAAGGTAAGTGGGTATCCAGTTTGCTTTTCTTCTCCCATAATATCCTAAGTGCTGCCTGAAGACAGAGGTGTCATCCGACTTAATTTTCTCATTCCTGTTTTTTCAAAGTAGGGTACACATGACTTCATTTTGCCAAATATGAAGTCATGGGTACTTTTCTACAGTGTTTACAGAATTTAGAAAGTAAGTATTTTTACGTCTGTTATCTCTTCTGACCTTCACAGAAACCCTCTGGGCGAGCAGGGACGTCTTGCTCCCGTTTTACAGAATGGTCTCAGTGAAGTTAAGTGGCTTGTCTGAGGTCACATGTCTTGGGTATAGATGCAACCCTGATCTCTTTATTCTCAGACAAATGTATTCTCTTTCCAAATCCAGGAGACACCCTCAGCCCATGTTGTTGACCAGCCAAGTGAGTAGGAGGATGGCTCTGGATTCATAACCCCCTTGGATTGAATCCAGCTGTTCAATCCTTCTGTCACTCAGTTTCCTCATCTGTCCAATGGGGGGCATAATAGTACTTGCCCTCCAGAATAACTAAATAAGCGAATACACGTAAAGCTCATGGAATGGAGCATCCGTGCTTAGTCACTATTAGCCAGTATTATAATGAGATCCCAGCCATCTGTGGATGTCATAGTTTGGCACTGCTCACGGGACCCACGGGTCCATGACATGCAACAGTTTGTGGTTTGGCTGAGATGAATGTTATCTACTCACATGGAATGGTATTATGATAATAACTTGAAAATACACACACCTTTGTAGAAAATGGTCACTACTTGAGAATAGTGAAAACACAGGAATTTGGAGGAGAGAGGGGTAGGAAGCATGTGCCGCTAGAATGACTGTGATAGGGAGAAGCTGGGGGCCTCCTAGCCTTTCCAGCATGTTCTGGGGAGGCTTTGGGACACTCTTATGGATGTTGATAGAAGGGTGGTAGCCAGGGGCTTGAGAATACCCCGTCCTGCCTTGGATCAGCCATCCCAGCCCAGAAAGTCCCAGGGGAGAATATGAGGGGGACCAAAAAAACCCAGAATTTACTTACTAAAAATTGTGTATGTATTTACATGTTGAAACTTCAGTCACCTTCAAAGTACTCTCCATTTGATGCAATACACTTATCAAGATGCTTTTTCCATTGCTCAAAACAGTCTTTGAACTCCTCAGTTTTGATGCCTTAAAATTGAGTGCTTCTACTGTTTTTGCTTCACGTTATCCACATTGGCAAAATATTTCCCTTTGAGGACTTTGTTCATCAGGGAAACAAAAAAAGTCGCTTGGGACGAAATTGGGTGAAAGGGAGAGTGGGACACATGGGTAATTTTTGTTCATAAACTGCTAAACACTCAGCTCCATGTGGACAGGTGCACTTGTAAATTACCCATCATGAAATGAGCAAATGTGTTGAAAGAATCTCCAAAAAAAAAAAATTCACTGAAGCTGATCGCAGCCTCTCGCAACAACACTAACTGGTACACTGATACCAATGGGTTCCTAGAACACTTACCTGGAGCAGGAAGCCTGTACTACAAGGGACCTGCCCTCCAAAAAGATAATTCCATTTTGGGGGGAATACTCCCATGTATAAGTGCCCAAAGAACACTGAGCAACCAGTCTCTCTGAAACTGGAGTCCAGGTGGTGCCAGAAGCCCACCTGGTCTCCAAGTGAGCATGACCAGGTAGACAGGAAGGCCCTCCTCCCTGGTCCACATGTGCTGCCTCTGAGGCCAAGTTGACCCGGGCTGCTCAAGTCCTTTGAGGACAGGGCAGTAGGCCAGCCACCACGTGGGAGGAAGGGCTCAGGGCGCCACCCTTTCATCCTTTGTTCAGTGCTATGCAGCCTCCACCCTAGGACCAGGGCCAGCAACCTCCTTGGCCCTGGAATCTGACTGTCTTTAGCAATACTTCCTCCCTGCTCAGCCACTTTGTCTTGCTTAGTGAATCTAATTTGGGAATACTTAAGGAATTAAAAGGTTGATATGGTCAGACTGTACTTACTAGGACCTAATTATCTCTAATTTGGTGTATACATTCAGTCAAAATATCCTGCTACCAAAAGCTGCATTGGACTGGAGGGGCATGGGGAGCTGTGGGCAACCCCTGGGCTGTCACATGTTGACCATGAGCCACATTTATTTCTAAGCACACCTGAAGGGGCCTCAGGGAAGGAGGGTTCTTCTAGTGGCGAGGAAGAGGTCCAAGACTCACCTCGGCTCCTTCCCATAGTGCCGGAGAACCAGATCCCAGGAGCTGTGGGTCTTAGTGGATGTCTGAAGAGGGGGATTGGCGGGAGAAACCATTTCTCAGAACTTGCCCTAGTGTGTCTATGGAAGCCAAGCAGAGAGTCTTTATTTCTGAGCAACTGTGAAACCTTCTTCACATGTACCCCAGGCCTGAATGAACTCTAAGAAAAAGATAATCAGGGCAACCCCTTAGGGTCCTCTCCCATTGTGGGAGCTTTTCTGTCCTCTCAATAAATCCTGCTTTCTCACTTAAAAAAAAAAAGAAGATAATCAGACCCTGGCGACAGTGTTGAGCCCCAGCCTCAGTCATTATATAATTGCTAATCAACTAGAGGAATTAAAGATGGAAGTCTAGTCCCCCCTCATGGTTTAACTCGGTGTTTCCTAACAAGAGCATGATGGGCACATCAGGACATAATTCTTCAGCCAAGAAATGTGGAAAGCTCTGACCCTGTCTAATTCAGTAGCAACCCTGATTTCTAGACAACGAAAACGTCCCCGTGTATTTCTAAACATTCCTTACAGGGCTGGCATTGTTGAATTGAGCACAGTGCTAGTCTCTTCTTACAGGGAAAAGAGGCCTGTGTAAAAGGCCATGGTGGGCAAAGACAGAAGTGGCTTGAACCTCCTGTTCTCTTGGACGTCATCACAATTTTCACTGCCCAAACTTTCCCCACTGGAAATGGTAGTAGCAGTAGTACTTTTTATTGAACTATAATATACATAAAAGCATACACAGGTTGGATATGGTGGCTCATGCCTTAATCCCAGCACTTAGGGAAGCCGAGGCAAGAACCCAGGAGTTTGAGGCCAGCCTGGACCACATAGCAAGACCTTATTGCTACAAAAAAAATTTTAAAGGTAGCCGGGTGTGGTGGCATGTGCTTGTAATCCCAGCATTTAGGGAGGCCGAGGCATGAGCCCAGGAGTTCAAGACCAGCCCTGGGCTAAATAGCTATTGCTGAGGAAGTTGGTGGATGTCTGGTTTAAAGCTATGGTGAATAGTGCTACTGTGAACATTCTGGGTCTTTTGGTGAACATATGTATGCATCTCTGTTGGGTCATGGGCAGTTGTTTTTGTTTGCTTGTTCAATAAGAGTAATTGCACCGGGCATGGTGGCACGACAGCTCTAATTTCAGCTACTCAGGAGCTGAGGTGGGAAGATTGCTTAAGCCCGGGAGTTTGAGACCAGCCTGGGCAACATAGCAAGACCCTCATCTCAAAAAAACAAAAAAGGAGAGTAATCACAGTGATTGAGTGAGGTCTTCAAGTGTCATCTAAGCAGATAAGATGAGCATTCAGCAGACCTCCCACCCTAGATAGAACCCAGTCTTCTTGTAGTTGCTGTCCCTTCGTCCATCACAGCTGGGCCTCGCTGTCTCGGGTGTGCCTCCCCCAGGGCAGTTAGATGTAGGGACCATGCTCTCATTGACTTATTTCCTTCTGAGACCTAGCCCGAGAAGCCATGGCTCAATCATTATTGACTCAGCTGCTTCATGTTTTAGGAGACCAAGTTTAGTAATAAATATAAGTCAAAGCATGTTTATTTTCTGGTTGGGCTGATCAGTACAAAATTATTTCTAACTCATATATTACAAGCCAGCATATCAACAGCATCTAAATATAAGCATGTTTGTATAACTCACATTTTACTCTCCCTGAGGGCAAGCTAATCATAGCAAAATCCTTTCGGAAATATCCCATATGTAGGCTGATGCCTGCTCTTTCCCTCTTCTCCTAAGTTAAAATGATTACAACCAGAACTTTTAAAAAATATCTGATTCCGTTGGCAAAATGAAACTAGCAATGAGCTACAAACTGTTAATAGGAGGCTAGCAGTTATTCTACATTATGTTTTGAGGTTCTGTCCTTTTTTAGATGGGTGCTTTAGCTCCTTTGGGCTGGTATAACAAAATATCATAAACTGAGTGGCTTATAAACAACAGAAATGTATTTCTCCCAGTTCTGGAGGCTGGGAAGTCCAAAATCAAGGCACTGGCAGGTTGGACGTCTGGCGAGGGTCTACTTTCCGGTTCATGGATTGTGCCTTCTCACTGTGTCTTCATGTGGTAGGAGGAGTGAGGGGTCTCTATCAGGCCTCCTTTATAAAGGCACTAAACCCATGCCCTCATGACCTAACCACCTCCCAATGATCTCACCTCCTAATACTTTCACTTTGGGGGCTAGATTTCAACACATGAATTTTGGAGAGACACAAACCATAGCAGCGAGATAGGGAGGAAAGGGAAAAGATGTAGGGCAATTTCACAAGGTATCAGTTTACAGGTTTGTGTTCTGCTTATCAGAGGAGTGTTCTTTCGCTTAGGTTTGTGGGGAAGTACCAGTTATGTTGCTGGTTTTGAAGGTTGTTGGTTTGGCCATTGGTTATCCAAGCATAAACAGATGTCTGAGCAGTGTAAGGGTGTGTAGAAAGACACAGTGGGGCTGTGCCCACACCTGGGGCCTTTGTGAAGTGTTTGTGTGAAGAACACTTGCTCTTTTCTAGAGGAAAGTAAGGATGATTTTTTGTTGAGTGTACAGTACAGTGCCGTTAGAGAATCAGGGAGCCACAGGCACACAACCCTAGGGCACTTTCTAGCGGTATGCCTTGGGGCAAGTTTGTTCATTTCTCCAAGCCTCAGACTTTCAACTGTAAAATAGGAACGATAATTCCCACCCTGCTTGTTGTAAGGATTAGAGACGATGCAGGCACTTGTTAAATGGTAGCTGTCACCTTGAGCTCCTACTCTGTCCCAGACTCTATGCCAGACACTTACCCACCTTCATCTCAGTGTTATGCAAATGTCACAACTTTTGTCTCCTTCATGTACCAGCGGCACTCTTATTTACTTAATAACTTTCTAAGTCAACTCACTTTTTAATTTAAACCTCATTCTGAGCAATAACAGATGTGAAATTACTGTGTGGATGTGCTTTTTTTTTCTGAAATGCCTTAAAATCAATGTATAACCCTTTAAACATATTTTCCTTGTGAAAGACAAAAAAAATCACTATGCCTACCCACATTTCGATGCATACCACACATCGGGGTGCTCCAAATTTGCATGTTTAATCCGCAAGAGATCCTATCAAGAGAAGCACCACCCCCTCTTGGAGACACTGAAATGGACTTCCCATCAGTACCTTGCATCCAAACTACCTCTGGGAGAAAGTTTGACATCCCTCCAGGATATTTTCCTTTCAAGAGGAATCTTTCAGATCCTGATTCCTTTTCTTGCCTGTAACCAAAAAGAGCAAAACCTTGTTTCAAGTGGTTCCTTGGAACAAGCAGCTTCTGCGAAGTTGTTTCCTTTTGAAAAGATTCATATTCCTCTTAGTCCCTTGTAAATCAAACCCAAACCGCCAACGTGAAGAGAAACCATAAACAACTCTGCATGGGGCCAGCTGGATAGTGAAGGCAGTTGGCCTTCAAGGCCAATTTATGCTTCCAGCTGGGACCATATTAAGGCATATCTGCCTGCCGTGTGGTCCCTCGCCGCCCCCCCATTCATGGTTTGGCTGGTAATCCCCTCCACTTCCGCTGAGGAGATGGGAACGACCTAGTGTGGCCATGCTGGAGCTCAGGAGTCTCCATGCGTCCCTCAGAACCAAGTGACATTCACCACAGCGCTGGATTAAATTATGAGATGTCTGGCGACTCTAATCCCGGAGCCCTGCTGCTCGTCTTTGTGTTGCGCTTGTACTTTTGAAAGCCCTGAATCAGGTGTGCTGTGGCAAGGAACAGAAACTTCAGCCAAGGATCTCCTCATAAGGATACAGAGACACCGCACAGAAATCAAGGCAGAGCTGCAGATGAGCTCCAGGAAAGGCTGGATCCAGGGGCTGAAATGCCGCAGAGCTCCCCGTCGAGCGCTCATTCTCTCCTGGTTCCTTCCTGTGTATCTGATTCTTTCTCTGTTCTCAGCAGACCACCTGTCCCTGCTTTCAGCATCCTGTGACAGAAAGTGGCCGTCAACAGCTTTCGAGTTTTATGTTTCCCCTCAAGACTGAAGTGCTCCCTCTCTTTCTCTCAAGCTCAATTCCACCCTCCCAGGGAAGGGACTATACACTCCGGCCCCTCCAGTCCATTCTCTTTTCTGCAGCCAGAGTGATCTTTTCAAAATGTGGATCTGGTTTATTCCCTCCTCCCCCTCAAAACTCATCAGTGCCTTTGGTGCTTTTAGGGTGAAGGCAGAACTCTCGCACGCTCCTCATGGTCTGGCTGCTGCCTGACTCTGCAGGCTTGCCCATCCCTTGCTTTGTCCATCCTCGTTGCAGGTCCCTGCTTCTTCCTCCGGGCCTTCGACTGTGCCGTTCCTTCATGCCAGAGCACTCTTTCCCCCACCTTCCACATCCTTGGCTGAAGTTTCTGTTCCTTGCCACAGCACACCTGATTCAGGGCTTTCAAAAGTACAAGCGCAACACAAAGACGAGCAGCAGGGCTCCGGGATTAGAGTTGTCAGACATCTCACAATTTAATCCAGTGCTGTGGTGAATGTCACTTGGTTCACACCCTTCTTACAGACAGTCATAACATTGCACAGATGCACCTTTACATTTTTCTGTGTGATTCTTGGATGTTTACTTGTCTACCCCCTTCAGCTGCCCCCTCCGTTAGCGAAGGGACATGTCTGTGGATTCACCTAGCACACAGTGGGTGCCTCTCAATAGCGGTGATGCTAATCCCTGAGCTCTTTATTGAGTCGTCTCTCAGAGCCTTTCATAGCATCCAAGCTTCAAATCCATATGAAATATTAGAGAAGCTTCCCTGTAGGAAACCATGTGTGATGCTGTCATAGGGAATTATATCCCACATCATAAGTAGCCATTCAGCTACTCAGAGTATGAGCCACGGACCAGCAGCATCAGAATCACCTGGGAGCTTGTTAAAAAATGCAGACTCAGACCTGACTCCAACCCTACCTGATTGGTATCCGTTTTAACAAGATCCCCAGGTGATTCATGAGCACATCAAAGCTTGAGAAGCATTGAGTTAGGATACCCTTTTATATGTACCTATAACCTCCCTTGATTTCTTTCCATTTATAACTGCTTCTTTAGTGTTTCTCTTCTCTTCTAGGCTTTGAGCTTCCCGGGGGCTGGTACCCTGGATGTTTTACCCAAATATGTGGCCTCAGTGTATAGTCCATTGCCAGGCATATATAGACAAGGCTGTTTTACCCTCTAAAATTATCCGCTAGAAAAGGGACCGTACAAAGTCTTTCATATTATTGAATGCTCTATAAATTACTTTGTTTTGAATAAAAAGTACTGTCGGAAAGGCACATTAATCTGAAAATGACCTCAATGCTGGTCTGGATGTTTATAGAGGTCACTCAATGAATTCCATAAAAATTGGTAAAGAAATGCAATCCAATTTAGTAATCATTTCTGGAAAGAATGACTTCACAGTTGTAATCACTATCACTGTAAACATGCCTTTTGAAGATCATCTTTAAAAGTATTGCAGCATGTGGTTGCACTGTGGGGTCATGACATACATCCACAGAATTAATTTTTTTTAAAAAAGCTCATCTTGATATACATCCACAGAATTAATTTGAGAGAAAAAAAAACAAAAAAAACAACAGCTCCCTGAAGACTTCCCTGCTGTCTGCATACTGTAACAAGACAGCATTAACTCTTAGGAACTGGGGGAGGCCAGCATCGGGCAGGTCTGTGGCTGAGAATTCCCTGTTCTGCCTTTTATTAGCTGGTCATTGCTGGTGGGGTCTCAACGCCAATCTCATTTCCTCGCCTGGGAACTGGGGATGTTGCTCTCAACTCTGCAGGTCTCTCAGCATCATTTATTCCACCATCTAGTTGGAGCCTCAGCCATCCAGTTATCTCTGGGCCCTACCCCAGTACCCTCCACCATCTACACGCCCTTCACTGTAGAACAGGGGAGATGGAGGTCTTGAGCCCAGCTTCTGCAAAACTGTGAGGTCATAAAGCTGCCTCTCACACTTCTTGTCCTGGCACACCCCTCCCCTTGCCTGTGGAGAGTTCAGTCCCACCATGCTTTCTCGCCATCCTGCATGTTTGCCCTTCACCACAAAGTCCCACCCAAACCAGCCTCCATCCCCCAACTCTACTTTCCAATTCCTCATGCTCCAAACATTCTCTCCCTCTGATCTGTGTAATTTGCATTTTTCCAGAGGTCTGCTGCCAGAATTTTATTTATTGAAGCAGCAGATGACAGTAGCATGTGAATGACAGAGAGACCCAGCTCTTATTATTATAGTCATTCTGCTGTCTGCTGTATATCTGTTTGTGCCTGGCATCTGGCAGACACGTGCATGTGGATGGCAATACCTTCCTCTGAGATGCAGGTTAGGAGTATAAGGACTTCCTGTCAGAATGGCTGACTGAGCCCCATCCCCCAGGCCACCCCTAACATTTGTGGCAGGAATGAGGATAAATAGTCTTTAGTGTGGCTGGTTTGGGGGATAGGCTGGACATTGAGGCTGTTTGGAGCCAGCTTGTTAAGGGTCTTGAATGTCAGTGAAAGAATTCATCCCATAGGATATGGGGAGCCAGTGACGACGAGCTGAATAGGATAGTGGCATGATCTGATTGGCATCACAGGCAAATCCCTGTAATAAGAACATAGAGAAAGGTTTAGAGGGGCAGAGGCTGGAGGCAGGCATGCCAGTGAGGAACGCATCATAGTATTGCAGTCAGGGGACATTGTTACCTGTACTAAGGCAATGAAGATGAGGGCCAGGATGGATGTGAAAGGAATTTCCGAGGCAGCAATGAATGGTGAGGAGAGGAGAGGGAATTGCTGAAATGGCTTCTTGCTTTGCAGCTGTGCGACTGGTCAGGCAGGGGACCTAGTCACCGACTCAAGTGACCCAGGAAGAGGCCTGGAATGCCACGCTGGTGCACCAGACTGGAGGTGCACTTCTTGGGGGGAGTAATTCAAGGGGTGGTTGGATGTACAGACCTGGGCCTGGAAGATCTGGGTAGGTTTGGGAATTGCCAGGATGAGCAGTTGAGGCAGAGATACAGAAGGCTGAGGCCACTGTCCAGATGAGAGACGGTGGTGGCCTGGATCAGAAGTGATTGCAAACTGATTTAGAAATGTGGATGGAATTGGGAAGTATTGAGGAGGTCAGAACGGGCAGCACTTAGAGGTGGTTCCATTGTGGGAGGCGGGTGGGAGGAAAAAGTCAAAGCTGGTTCCGAGTTTTCTAGCCATGACAGCCTGGGAGGAGGATGTTGCAGTCCAGCTTTAGGGGGATGATGAGGACTTAATTTGGATTCTCCTCAAAGCAGACTCTGAGGCAAGGATTTGAGTGTAAGAAGTTTGCTTGGGAGGTGATCCCAGGTGAGAGTGGGCAGTAAGACAAAGAAAAGGTGTGTTCATTTGCAGGTTACTGCTGTGGTTAGCTGGGCCTCAGCCCCCTGGGGATCTGCTGAGAGACTGTGGGCCATGCTGACCGTTGCCCCGTGGAAGCTGGTCCTGGGGCATTAACTCTCTAGCACTTGCAGCCTGCCCTGCATGAGGGGTGTGGGGTGAATGTTCTCGTGGGTGGAGAGAGCCATGAGCATCTACAGCTGTCTCACAGCAGACCAGGGAGCTTGGGTGGACAGAGGCGTTTGCTCTAGGTGATGATGTGGTTCGTATGGGTTGAGCCCCAGGCACCTGAGGCTTCCCGCTGGAAATGTTCACAGACAGACATGCAGGCCAGCTGATGGTGACACTGTAGCAGCCATCAAGGGGGCCTGGCCTTTGTGCCCTGGAATGGTGTATGTCTTCAAGTTTGTTTAGGGCCCTCAAGTACCCCTGATCTGGGGGACCTGGCATGTGAACTAGTCTCCCACTCCCGGGGCTGGCTGCCAAGTCCGTACTTTAGGACTCCTCACTCCCTGCAAACTAGTCATCGAGTCTTTCTACCCTGACATCCCTTCCTCTGTGTCTAGAGTACCACTTGTGAACAGTTCCAAGAAGTGGGATTCATTAAACAAAGAGGAAGCTGGGGGCTGGTGAGGAGATAGGTTCATCTGAAGACAAACTGCAGATTTTCTTTTTTTTAATTGGAGTCTCACTCTGTTGCCCAGGCTAGAGTGCAGTGGTATGCTCATGGCCACCCCAGCATTGACCTGCTGGGCTCTGGAGATCCTTCCGCCTCAGCCTTCCAAGTAGCCAGAACTACGGCACATGCTACCCTGCCCAGCTAAGTTTTTTATTTATTGTAGAGACGAGGTCTCGCCAAGTTGCCCGGGCTGGTCTCGAACCCACAGGCTCAGGCAATCCACTCAACTCAGCCTCCTAAGGCGCGGGATTACAGGCTGAGCCACGGAGCCCAGTCTAAACTGCAGATTGAAAAAAACAAGAGAGCCTGGTGGGGTCTGCGAGTGCCACCTCTCCAACCCCTCCCCACACCTGTCTCAACAGCAATGTCACGTTCCCAGGCATGCTCCGGGCTGGTGCAGAGGAGAGCAAGCACAGGTCCCAGGGCAAGTGGCTGGTGCTGCGCCCCCATCCCCGCCTCACCCACTTAGTCACAAACACAGGCAGGTTGTTGAGTGGGTCTGTGTCCGTCTCTGCCTTTGCGAAAGAGATAACATGCCTAGCTCAGCACTATCCAATAAAAATAGGATGCAAGCCACAGTGGAATTCTAAATGTCCCAGTGGCCACATTTTAAAACGTAAAAAGAGCAGCTGTGGTTAGTTTCAAGAATATTTTTCTCAGTATATCCAAAATGTTACCATTTAGGCATGTAATCAAAGTAAAAATGATTAATGAAATACTGTACATTTTGTGAGGGTGGAGGTAGTACTAAGTCTTCAAAACCCAGTGTGCACTTTTCACTTGCAGCATCTCTCAGTTCAGACCTGCCACATTCAAGAGCTCATTAGCCACCAGTGGCTGGTGGCCACATATTGGAGGGCGCAGGCCTAGCCTACCTGCATTCGGGGACCACAAGGAGGAGGGTCCCACCCACCCTCCTGGACCATGTCGTTATTATAGGTCTCATCATCATCATCATCATCATCATAAGATGATGATGACGGTGGCTCAGCCTGTCATCTCGCGCCTTGGGAGGCTGAGGTGAGTGGATTGCCTGAGCCCGCAGGTTCAAGACCCGCCTGGGCAACTTGGCGAGACCTTATCTCTACAATAAATCAAAAAATTAGCCGGGGTGGTAGCGCACGCCTGTAGTTCCAGCTACTTGGAAGGCTGAGGCGGA
>CAUYQG010153245.1:0-20321 GCA_963574415.1 Tarsius wallacei
CGCGCCTGTAGTTCCGGCGACTCGGAAGGCTGAGGTGGAAGGATCGCCGGAGCCCAGCAGGTCGAGGCTGCGGTGGCCGGGAGCGGCCACTGCACTCCAGTCTGGGTTACAGTGAGACTCCAACTCAAAAAAAAAAAAAAAAAAGATTATTAGCTTCATTTAGCAAATCTGTAAATGAATTTAGTAACATCCACCCTATAATGTTTGGGGAAATATCAATAGAAAGAAAATGTGGTTCATTTATCAATGAATATCAAGCAGATAAAACATAAAATCCATGTCTATTGGACCTAGGAGTATTTTTGCTATGATCATCTAGGAAAGAACTGTGTAAAAAAATTTTGAACAATAGAAAAGGCTATTGGGTAGTAGTACTTACTCCCAAAAGTCAGAACTCCCTCAGTCCTTCTCTTCACATAAAAATAACAGGGAGAGAAAAGGTCACTCTAACCAAAATAAGGCTCTTATCTCTGCAGCACTCAAAGTAAAGGTTGGACTTCCTCACAAGCCAATATCTCAGAGGCCAATGAAAATAGAAATGACTGGCTATCTTTGTACAGATATCTGTGAAGATTGAACTCGAAACTGTGATTGAGATTGTGAATTCTGCATATGAGTATCAACATTTGGTCAAGAAAGAGGTCAATCTAGCATTCATCATGGGATACAAGATCTGGTTTGGGATAGAAAAACAGGCCAAGAAATAGGTCAAATTAATAAATAAAAGGATTGTTGAAATACATGCCCATAACCCTTTGCCTGAAGCCTCTCAGAGCGAGATGTGTTTAGGAATTCGGAGGTTTCATATTTTAGAAAGGCACAGTATACTTATCTAGTAGGGGAAATGCCATGATCATAAAAAAGGTGTAGCACCTGATAGCCCCAGTGTAGTCTGGAGCAGACCCTACTTCCCTACCATTATCTAGCACAATATTTCTGACTGAAATATATGGATATTCACACTAAGTAGGATAAGTAGACACTGCTGTGTGGCAGCCTGTGGCAGTACAGGTCAAGGCTGGTCACCAAGTAAATTGTGGAAAAACAAGACTTTTGGTTTTGGAGCTTTCTAGATTTTGTAATTACAGATGAGGGCTTATACAGCACCTCTGCTAACTGAGGTGGGCATGATAGTGATGACTCAAACTCTCATAGGGTTATTCATCATTCTTATCTCTCTCTACCACCCATCCATCCAAGTACATAAACACTTTAGTACACCTGTTAGTGCATTTCATAGACCAGTTTTGTCATTTTTCATCAAATCCCTATATAGACGTTCAAGCCCTAATTTCAAAATCCCTGCATCTTGCTGAGATATGTGTTCAGAACGTAATCGAAGAGAGATGACACAATGTTAAGGAAGTGATTCCTGCAGAGAAGGAAGAACACAAGCAGTGGAAATGGCTCCTAAGCAATCCCTGCTGAATTTATGAAAGCCTCATATTTTCTTTGTAAACTCTCCTGTGCCTTGTGTGTGGGAGAGGGTCCTGCAAATGGCTAAACCCTCTTACACCACCACCCGCCATGAAGGATAAATATCCAATTTACCATTAGGATAAGGGGAAAGTTTCATTTTTACATATACATTTGACTTTAGCAAGGTATGTTGTACGTTTTATATAACCGGGAAGGATACTTTAAAAAAGACCATTTATCTTCATGACCACATGCTCACATCTTATACACACTATTTTTCAATCTCCTGTGTTTGAATGGGATCCACCAACCTTGTCTGAAAAATTCCAAGAACTTTTCCTGGTGCATTTTTGTAGCTTTTTATAGTTTGTTAGCTTAAAATAACACTCTCATTTAATTTACTGTATGATATATGTTTTTCAATTCTGAGAACATTAAGTGACATATGGCAGGTAAGATTTGGGCCCTCTTTCAGAACATCGTTTTGTGTGTATGTGAGTGTGCATGTGCACATGTAAACATTTTTTAAAAAGATTTGTTGTTGATGCAAAAAGTCAGAGAAGGGATTGCAGAGAGTGTATGCAAAAGATCAGAGAGGTGTGAAGAACTATTAAGATTTTAAACAAACTTCTCTTGCTTCTATGTAAATTAATTCCTTAATGTAAGGTTATAACTTTTATAACAAAGAAATCTCCCTAATGTCAAAGTACTAACTTTATAATTCTTTTTCACCCTCACCAACTCCCAGCAACAGTGTCAAACTTAATTAACTTGTGGCTTAACCACATTTACAGTGTTCCTGAGCCAGTTTCTATTAAACAAGCGACTCAAAGCGAGGGTCAAGGCTATTTTTTCCCCCTAGTGAGTCACAAAAAGTACTTTTTTGTGTAGGTGGACATAAAATCAGTGAAAATATGCAAAGTCACTGAGTTTGTAATGAATTCCCTTTTAAAAGAAAGGTTTTGAAATGGAGTTGTTTTTTTTTTTTAATTTCCCAAATGAATATAGGGGGAAAGGTAATACAGTCATAGATTGAAAGAAAAGCCAACATTTTGGTGCTTCTTTTTTCTCTGACTATACTTGTTACCAACACAGCAGAGATAATACTGAACTCAAGTTCATGATTCCAGTCTAGTTTTAGGTGCTTGGATGAATGGCATACTTTAATGGAAAGTGTTATTATTATTTTATTCAAAGTGAAATTTCATAAAAACAGTACGTGCTTAATTGTAAGCATTTGTTTTTGTTTAGGTATTGATTTGATGATACTTAAGGAAAGATTCAAAGGCTATTGCAAAAGTGTTACTATATATTATACATATTTCTATATACATTTGTATATGCATATATATGAATTTTTACCATTAGTTTATCCTCAAAGAAATCAAACTGCTTAGAGCAAAGAAAAATATTTCTACCACTTTATATAACACATATTGAAAATTTTCATTACAGTACAGAACAATGCTGTTGGGCTTTCCTTCATATGACCTAAATTATGGAAGAAATTATACCCGACATAACCAGAGATAAAAAGCACACAAGCATTGTTTAGAAGTAAAGTTGCAGTAATAAAAATTTTCATACCTTCTTTTTTTTCTTCAAAATAAGCTAATGAATAAAACTTACAACTTAAAATTTTCTGTGCTCTCGGTGCAGGTATTCTACCCAAGGAAGTAGTTATCTGAAAACCAGAATAAGCTGATTCTCTGGGCTGCACATAAACATGCCATATATGTGAATACCTTGTAATTGTCCTCATGGTATGGAATCTGAATGTTGAAGAGAGGTGCTCAGTGGAAATGGGCTTATGGCCTGTATATGAACAATGACTCATTCTGAGAGTATGAATCTGGAATCTCACATACTTACCCCTAGAGTATACACAAGGGCTAAGAATCAGAGAAATCGCAATACCATGTGCCTCCTTGTGAGGTCACTCACCACTAATGAGCACGGTAACAAGCACAGAGATTCTCACAGATTAGGCATCAGCCTGCTAATGCTTCCCTGCCAGGGTCCCCTTGAGGGATGCTGCTTAGACTAGAGCCTAATAAAGACATCTGTGCTTGTCTCCACTCTGAGGCAGCTCTCAAAGAAACAGACATTTGTGAGGATTCTTTTTTACATGACGGAATGTCTCTGTATATGAAAAAAATCCAAATGTGTATAGGTTAAAATATTTGGGCATTATATTCTGAGGATGAGCCATTATTCCTTTGATCATATGCTTCTTCGTTTAATTCACCCATGGATTCACGTTATAAAATATGAAATGCGTGTTTCTTTTTACTAAATGGTATTTGAGCAGATAGTAATGTTCCAAGCCTCTGATTATGCCCATAAATAGAAAATAAAATAACACCTTGATGCCATTGAAATATCTAACCTCCAAAATTTTGGCTGCAATGTCAAATACCTTTGGACACTCAGGAAACTGCCTTAATCACAGTGCAGAATAAAAAACTTAACTTATCCTACTCTGATGTGCAGAAAAAAAAAGTCAAAGGATGCAATTTTAGTTCTACTTAATAGAAGTAGTATCTAGCTGTTTCCTTATAAAAATATAATCGTAGCCGGGCTCAGTGGCTCAGCCTGTAATCTCGCGCTTTGGGAGGCTGAGGTGAGTGGATTGCCTGAGCCCGCGGGTTCGAGACCCGCTTGGGCAACTTGGCGAGACATCATCTCTACAATAAATCAGCTACTTGGAAGGCTGAGGTGGAAGGATCGCCGGAGCCCAGCAGGTCGAGGCTGCAGTGGCCGGGAACGACCACTGCACTCCATTCTGGGCGACAGAGTGAGACGCCAACTCAAAAAAAAAAAAAATATATATATATATATATATATATATATATATAATTGTAAAAATGTTATGTAAGTATGCAAGAAGATGTGCTAATAGTTACATGCAGAGTTTATTCCAAATAATTACATGTTTATTTTATTGATTAATATATTCCTTTTTTTCTTCTTTCAACTAAGGCTATTACTATTCAAAATGGAAAAGTAGGTACACTTCAGATTAATTTCAATGGTCAGTCATCAAGTTGCACCTGAAATTATGCTCAGTGCAAGGAACTGGGACCAGGGGGGCAAATGTTATTAAAATTCACCAGCTCCCATCCTGCTCTCTGGGTGAAGTAGCATTTACATGTAAATCAATATGAAATCTGAGCAAAATGGACTCCCACCTTTTTAAGGCTCATCTCAGTGGAATGATAAACACAAAATAAACAATATGTCTGACTTCAAAGAACTTGATAGGTAGTGCAGACATTTACTGAGGACATAGAGGCAAAAAAATATATAAGCAAACAACAACAAAATCCTCACTCAACTGCACGCAATAACACTTCCTAAAAACCTTCCCTTTTCCCAAAGTAATGCTCCATGTGACTGCTTAATTCTCTCTCTTCAGAAATCCTACTCTCCACCAGCTCTCAGCTTCACTGCATCTCATTTCTCCTCTTTCTTACCTCTTCCTTCTACTTTGTCCTTTTTCCCTCTTCCCACTGTGCTTCCCATGCTTTGTGCTGAGCAATTCTTCCTGCCCTCTTCTTCAATCATATATCTCCACCAATGACTGGGATGAACTCAATAAAGGCCTAGCAGCAGAGCAACCAAAAAAACTTTGCAAACTTTGCGAAAGCCAGGCTTACTGAGGTGTCATTTACATAGACTAAAATTCTTCCTTTTGAAATGTGGAGTTTGAGTTTTAATAAATACGTATAGCCATGTAATCACCAACACCTTCAATTAATCAGTTTTCAGAATCCAGAAAAGTTTCTCATGCCTCCTTGCCGTAGACTCTTTCTCCCTATCATTCCTGAAAACCGCACAACTGATTTCTGTTACTATATGTTTTTCCTATGCAGAAGTGATCTGTGTTAGTTTGCTAAGGCTGCCATAACAAAATATCACAAACTGGGTGGCTTAGATCACAGAAATATATTGTCCCAGAGTCCTGGAGGTTCAAAGTCTGAGATCAAGGTGTTGGCAGAGTTAGTTTCTTCTGAAGACTGTAGGGGAAGAATCTGTTTCTTCCTTCTCCATGGTTTGTAGGTGGTTCTTCTTCCTGAGTGGCTTCACATTGTTTGCCCTTTTTGTGTGTGTATCTGGCCCCAAACTCCCTCTATTTGATAAGGACATTCTTCATATTGAATTGGGAGCCATTCTAATGACCCCATTTTAACTTATTACCGCTGTAAAAGACTCTATCATCAGATAAAGTCACATTATGAGGTAATAGGGTTTAGTACTTTAACATATAAATTATTCAGATTATATAAATGAAATAATACAATATGTAGTCTTTTCTTTTTGGTTTCTCTCTTGTATAGTGTATTAATGTTGATAATCACCTATTTTGTGCATATATCAGAGACTTGTTCCTTTTATTGAAAAATATAAGTCCATTTTATGGATGAACCATAATGTTTATTTTTATTCCTGAGTTGATGGAGTGTTCCATTATCTTCAGTTTGATTATTATTGATAAAGTTGCTATAAACATTTGCATATGAATCTTTGTGTGCACATATGCCTTCACAAGGTAATATCTAAGAGTGGGATAAATGGGTCATGTGAGTGTTTAATTTTATAAAAAACTGACTACTTTTCAAAGTGTCTGCACTATTTTGCATTCCCATCAGCATTGCAAGGGGAGTCCACTTGTTCCACATCTTCACTAACATGTTGTGTTGTCCATATTACTTAATTTCATTATTTCAGTAGATTTATTGTGATGTCTCATTGTGGTGTAATTTTTATGAGAACTTTTTGATGTGTTTATACTTTTTTTTTCTGTTTTGAGTTGGAGTCTCACTCTGTCACCCAGGCTGGAGCACAGTGGCACACTCACAGCCACCCCATTTTGTTGTGTTTTTATTGGAATGTTGTCACTTTTTATTGAGTAGCAAGTTTTTTTTATACAGTTCTTTCTTCAGTCTGAATACAAGAACTTCACAGATGTATGTTTTGGAAATCACTCCCCAAAGTCTGTGGTTTGTCTTTTCATTTTCTTAATAAGGTCTTCTAAAGACAAAAACACGTAGTTATATTTTTATAGTTTATTCTTGTCTCAGAAACAACTAGAACAAGAACTTAAGGTCTGAATGAATAGTCACAAAACAGTTTATTAACCTCAAATACTGAATGAAAACTTAATGGAAAAAATAGGCATTTTGATTGTGACACCTCCTTCTCTTTCATGAAAGGATTTATTATATGCAAAGAGACACCCAAACACAGAAGGAGCCAAGAAATCAAAGAAAGAGGCAGATAAGTCCCACTTATTGGGGAATGTATGGACATAAGTGTGGTCTTAGGCAACCCCAAAACTGGTTGCTTTCTGTGTCATTAGCTCCCAGACCCAGGGATTATATTCCATAGGAAAGGGGTACACATGCTTCAGAGGGCATGGGTAGAAATTTGATCTAAGAGTAAGATTTATGTTAAGTATGTGCTCTGACACTAGGAACAATAAATAACCAGAAAATCTCAGAGGCACTCCTGGAACTGGGGTTAATTCAGAAGCCAACATGGTGGATTTGTTCCCAGGATAGAGTTACTTTAGCTTCCACATCCTCCAACTTCCAGGATTCCCCAAATTTTAACCCTTGGCTCATTGGATGTTCTGTTAATATTATTTATATCATACTTCTTGGTGACTTCAATACCCAAGTTGATTGCTTTTAATAGTCAGCTTCTTGGTCTCTTGACTTTTTGACAATGGTCTTTTCATTTTTAATACTTTAACTACCCATTCCTATGACCATACCTCCAATGATGTCCTTGGCAGTCACCTCCTTCAGTCCTCGGGTTTTTCCCTGTTATTCTCTGATCACCTCCTGTCACTTTCCTCATTTCCTCTGGCACATTGATTCCAGCAATCATTCATTCCCATTAAGATTTTCAGCATGTTAATCTTATCACAAAGGCAATTGCCATTATTTCGGGGGCATAATGAAAATGTGGGATCTTTAGTACAAAAAACAAGGGGGGAGTTCAGTTAAAATGCAGTCATTAGATATTTTCCTTTCTTCTGGGATCTTTCTCACAATCAGCTATAGTGTTTTTATTTGTGATTTCATGTGGTGCTCCCTCAGGCACAAGTGAATGTAGACTCTCACCGATACTTGCAGTACGTGTCCTGTGACTATGTCCTGAGGCCCACCAGCTGCCCGACCAACATGCTGTGCTCCAGCCAAGGACATGAAAATCAAACTCTTCTTCCCACAGGCCCACCACCTCACCCCAAACCTCATCCCCAAGAGATATCAACCTCTGCACGAGGATACATTTAGTACATGGATTGTGGGAAAGAGGCAAAGTGTTACATAATGTATTGCGGCACTGTTGGCACAGAGTGGAGATGCCCTGCCCCAAAATGTATCAGGGCACATACACATAATCCTGATGTTCCTCAAGCTTGGGTACAGACCTCTGCCAGGAAATTTAGGTGGCAGTAGTCACTGGTGGTAGAGTAACTGGTGGTAGGGGTTGGCTGGATAGTACTTGGGCCACCAGGGATCCGGAGTAGAGGAAGAAGAGGAAGGCTGGTGGGTCTTGGAAGGCCATAGATCAGGAAAGTGAAGAACTGAGAACCCATCCCATAAAGACATGGAGGTGGATGAGCCAAGAGACCAAGACTCCCCATTACATGCTCTATTGTCTCATGTAACTTTCTTGTCGAAGTATAAATTCAAAGCCAAAATGATTAAAGATTTTAAGATTGCAATTGCAGAGAATTAAACCAAGCACAGAGTCCTTCTGAATATAGGGTTCTGTATGACTATACAAGTCACATAGCCATGAAGCCAGTTCTACTTGCCACTATTTTTATCCCTAACTTAAATTTTGTGGTCCTTCATCCTAATTATTTTTTTGCATAAATCTTCAACTCCTTTACTACCATCTATATATAGCCTGACTCTACCCCAACCATGGCCATAGCCATCTCTCCTACTCAAGTTCTGCTCTGAAACAGTTCTTCACTGATGAAGGGGGAAAAAAAAAACAACTCCATCGCTGAAAAAAACTCCATCCTTGTTGCAGATAACTAGATTTCCTTGTCTTTAGGTCACTATGCCAGATCTGCTGGCCCACTGCTTCAGAGGAGGAAGAAAAATTGAGAGTATCTCACTGTCTTTAATGGTCAGATAGTATTCCATTGTGTGTCTATACCTCATTTTTTTTTTTTGAGTTGGAGTCTCACTCTGCCGCCCAGACTGGAGTGCATGGGCCGCTCCCAGCCACCGCAGCCTTGACCTGCTGGGCTCCGGCGATCCTTCCACCTCAGTCTTCCAAGTAGCTGGAACTATAGGCACGTGCTACCACGCCCAGCTATTTTTTTTTTCTTATTTATTGTAGAGATGAGGTCTCGCCAAGTTGCCCAGGAGGGTCTCGAACCCGCGGGCTCAGGTAATTCACTCACCTTGGCCTCCCAAAGTGCGGGATTACAGGCTGAGACACCGAGCCCAGCCTATATCACATTTTTTAAATCTACCCATCCATTGACAGGCACTTCAGTTGATTTTATTACTTGGCTATTGTGAATAATGCTGCAGTGACCATGGGAATGCAGATATTTCTTTGGCATACTGATCTTCTTTCCTTTGAATAAATCCCCAGCAATGGGATTGCGTAATCATATCCTAATAATTAGTCTCACTTTCTATACATGTTCTCTATAATCAACTGACACCTGGAAAGTCATGTGCCTAATTTGTTCACTCTCTGATTCTCTCAGAATTCCCTCTCTCGAACTTCCCATCCTGCCCCTCCTCCTCAACCTCCTGTCATGAGACTTTACCACCACACCTGCTGTTTCTACCTCCTCTTACTCATCTCCAAATCAGGCTTGGACCTGCCATTTCCCAAGACTGTTCCCTTCAGTGAGATACTCTCAATTTTTCTTCCTCCTCTGAAGCAGTGGGCCAGCAGATCTGGCATAGTGACCTCTCTTTTCTTTATTCTCCTCCTGATTCACTGGTTTTACCTCAAAATCCTTCTTAAAACCTTCCTTATTTCCCTGATTTCTAAGGTTAAAGAGCTCTAGGGTTCAGCTTTGTGCTTCTCTTATTTCTGTCTACATTCGTTCCCTAGAAAAGAACAGTCTCTCATATGGATTTAATGCTGCCTATAAAAAAACATAACTCCAAAATTGCTTCCTCATTATTTATTTAATTTCCAAGTAGTAAATGCAGTTAAACTTTTCAAGACGAGTTTTGTCTTTGTATGTGCTGCTTAAGTCCAGAAGACAGTATGGAGTTAGGTAGTAGTCCCTGAAGACAGGAGTCCTTATCTCTATGATGTTATTTTATATGGCACTTGGCAGATGTGATTAAATTAAACATTGAGATGAAGATATTTTCCTGGATTATCCCATTGGTCTTAAATCCAGCCACAAGTGTCCTTCTAAAAGAGAGGCAGAGAGATATTTGAACATCTACAGAGGAAAAAGTGATGTGAAGACAGAGGCAGAGATTGAAGTGATGTGGCCACAGACCAAGGAATGCCAGCAGCCACCAGAAGTTAGTAGATGCAAGGAAAAGACTTTCCCCTAAAGCTTCTTATAGGAAGTGCAACCCTGCCAACACCTTGATTTCAGCCCAGTGATACTGATCTCAGACTTCTGGACTCTATAACTATGACTGAACAAATTTTGGATGTTTCTTTTTTTTTTCATATTGTCAATTTTAATTTACTTGGACATAGACTCAAATAAAGCCAGGGTAAACATGCAAACTACACCTCATTTAGCTGTATCAGTGCTTTCTAATGTAAGAGATTGTGGAGTGTGGGGAGTATATGGAGAGGGCACTCTGCATATGAATATACTTCACTTTGTATGGTTCCTCTCCAGAATAACTGGGCTAGACAAAACAGCTAAGTCGATGTTGGGTCGGGGGGTGGGAGGGGTTAGTTGTTTCAAGCCACCCAGTTTGTGGTAATTTGTTTTGGCAACCTGAGGATGGTACTGTTTATCCTGGATTTGTGACAGCATAGGAATAAAGTTTGGGCACAGCTGTGGATGACTGAGGATGTTATCTTCTGATTGACAATGAGTACCCTGATGAAAATTAGAGGTGGCATTAGACGATCTGGATAAGGAACTTTCAGTCTGCAGGTTAGTGTTCATGTCACAGGAGGCCAAAATAACTATATATAATATCAATAGCACATTCTCTGCCAGAAGATAAGATCACTACATGTGATTATACATATGTGACAACTTTAATGTTGTATCCCATTTTACCATAGAAATATAGTAATTCTTAGTGTTGCTTCCTTACACTTACCAAGACTAATACCACAAAATTTAGGTTTGTTGTCCCTCAGGGGTAGTAGAATTTTAGGAGCAGAGCTTTTACTAAGCAGCATGGTCATTTCAGGGAGTAAAGTAGTCCCCCCCTTATCTGTAATCTCTCTTTCTGTAGTTTCAGTTACACAAGGTCCAATACAACAAGATATTTGGAGAAAGAGAAAGACAGAGAGACAGAGAGAGAGAGAGACAAAGAGAGAGATCACACTCACATAGCTTGTATTATAGTATATATTGTTATAATTGTTTTATTTTATTGTTAGTTATTATTGTTCATCTCTTACTGTGCTTAATTTATAAATTAAACTTTATCATAGGTATGCATGAATGCATAGGGCAAGACATTATATGTGTAGGGTTTGCTCCTATCCATAGTTTCAGGCATCCACTGGTAATCTTACAACGTATACCTTGAAAATAAGGCAGGGTGACTGAATGAGCTAACCCACCAAGGTAACACAAATCTAACCATGCAACCTAGAAACATAACTACAAAGCACTGTGAAAGTGGGAAATGCAACTAATATCTAAATTCCACCAGAACAAATCCAAAATAATCTACCTAAAGCAAACTATGAAATGATGTCATGTGAGTTCATGACAAGTAACCCAGAGCAGGCATCAAGAAGCTTGAAACTCTCCTTTGATACTTTTTAAAAACTTGCTGTGTCGCTTTAGACTTGTCCCTTAAAAACTCTAGGACAGCCCGGCTCGTTGGCTCAGCCTGTAATCCCTCGCTTGGGGAGGTGAGGTGGATTGCCTGAGCCCACAGGTTCGAGACCCGCCTGGGCAGGCGAGAACTCATCTCTACAATAAACTAAAAAATTAGCTGGGCGTGGTAGTGCGCGCCCGTAGTTCCAGCTACTTGGAAGGTTGAGGTGGAAGGATCGCCGGAGCCCAGCAGGTCAAGGCTGCAGTGGCCGGGAGCGGCCACTCCACTCCAGTCTGGGCGACAGAGTGAGACTCCAACTCAAAACAAAAACAAAAAAAAAATCTAGGACATATTTTCCTTAGTTGGAAAACTCAATCCTAAGAACACATTTTTTCCAACTCTAATGATTGTGATTCTTGTACATATTTTTACAATTGCTAGAGCCTATAATTTTAAATATTTTCTTTCTCCACATGATATAGTCAGGGCTTCTGTCAATGCTCTTGAGCTGGCTTTGCCACTTTTGACCAAAGCGGAGCTGGCCACAGGAGCCCTTCCCTCCAGAGGAGGAAGGAGCTCATCCGATTCTCTCCTTCCTGGCCCCAGGGTCTGAGTAACATCCCACCTGATTCTGTTTTTCACTTGAATCTCAGAATCTGGTTTTTAGATTCTATAAAACTCTCACAGTGAATTTCCCCATCACCTCCTGACAGAATTTGGATAGTTCCCAGAGAGTTAATTATGACTATAAGAATTAATTTGAATAGGTTAACTACACACTTTATTTCTGCTAAAATCAGCATTGAGACTTAAGTCATCCTAACTCTGGTATTTGTATAGTTTTGTGGCATTTTCAAATCTCTTTCTTTCTTTCTTTCTCTCTTTTTCTTTCTTTCTTTCTCTCTCTCTCTCTCTCTCTCTCTCTCACACACACACACACACACACACACACACACACACACACACACACCCTTTGTACTCTCAATGAAAACAACTTCCATAATGAAATCCTTAAACACACATAAATTCTTCAAAAACTAAAAGAGTGTATTGACATCACAAATGTCCCCAGTCCACCTTCAGTGACACTTTTATCTGCCAATCTTGTCAGAAATGCTAGGTATTTTTATAGCTTACAATAAAAACCTACTTGTCCTTTGAAAATTCCATTAAACTTCTGTGGGTCTTATAAGAAGGAAACAAGTTCTCATTAGAGATAGAATTAAAGACAAACCTTTTCCATACATATTAACAGTCAGAATAAAATAAAATACATATCACTGATTAACAGTTCAGCAGAACCAAGTTGCATTCTACCATGTCTGCACAAGAGTAATCATATTTTAGCATTTTTTTTTTGGTAGCAGAAAACACATAACAGAGATGTGTGTTAGTCTATTGAGTTGTGCACTATTAGATGCCCTTGATGAGAGAAATGGAGAGGAGAAAGTGGATTATACTATAATGGAGGCTATAGAGGCTGATGACACTCATATCTGATGGAGACACTGTCCTAAATACTCCCATGTTTAGCACTAAACAAACAGATGAGTGCAAATCCTATCTATGTAACCTTGGACAAGCTTCTTATTCTCTCCAAGAGAGGATAGAAAGAACACCCTCAGAACAGAGTTTTGGGAAGTGGAATTAAGGTGTGGGAGATAGTTCTCAGTGTTGTGCCTGAAGGCAACATGGCAAACATTCCTTAAACAGCAGTGTTTGTGACAGCAGCAGCAAGAGTTGTTATCATGCACCACACTGGGATCTAGAGGAGTTGTGTGGGAGAGGGAGGGATCAGGGGAGAGCAGACCCATGAGGGTGGTGCGAAACATACACATGGAAGAGAAACAGACCTCAGACTTTTTGAGCAAGCCCATTTTGTTTTGAAGTGCCTAATTTTTCAAGTCTTGACATTACTAAAGTACAAACCTCTGGTTCAAAGGCTTCTCTCTGAGACAAGGCAAAGAACACTATTCTAAATATACCCCATAGCCGTAGCAATTTGGCAATCTCTCAGGAATTCATAGTAATTCCTCTTCTAAAACCATTTTATCAAGAAATATTCAAGATATACATGAAGATAGGTAGATACAAAATGTTTATCTCAGGACAATTTATAGTAGACAATAATTTAAAACTCCCTAAATGGCCCACAATAAAAAAAATTAAATTTGTTATGATACAGTCATAAGATAAAATATCATATATCTATTTTAAAGAATTGAGGCACAACTAAGAAATGTATAAAATAAAATATATATATTCATATTAAATCCATCACTGCTCATTCTTGGGTTTTGCAAACTTGAGTGATTTCTATTTCTTTCTGTATATGCTTTTTGTATTTCCAAAGGTTCTTTGACTCTTATTGCATTTTTTAATAAGTGATAACATTAAAGTATATAAATAAGTAAAAATGTTAGGGCCATATTTATAAACTGCTTAATTAATTTGTGTTTCCACATTTATTGAGTGCCTACTATGGTTCATTCCCTGAAAACACCAAAACACACAAGGCACTCTACACATCCTTAAAGAACTCAGGGAGGAATACAATTATGTTTAAGAGTTTTTATTCATTTAGTCACTTATGTTTACCAATGCACATCTGTTTAGTGCCAGTATTCATGTTAGGTTCTTGATAAAATCCACACTTCTAACAACAAAAAAACCATCAGCTTCAATAATTAAGACACAGATGCTGAACAAAAAGAGAACACACAAATTATTTTAAATTTATCTGCATAAAGAAAAACAATGAATAATGCTTCAAGTGGCAAATACAAATGTTTTTACAAACAATTATAGAAAATATCATTTAAAATGTTTGCTAACATGAGATTCAATTACTAAATGTATTGGAGAAGTCTCTGAGATACATTAACATGTATGATCTAGAGTTCATTGTTATGAATATCTTAATTTCATTCACATATTAATTAGATTTTCTTAAATTTCTTAGTTATAAAATGCATTTAATCAATATGTTTTTGAGTTCAAATTAACAAAACATTCATTTTTATTATGAAAGGTTATGTTGTGTATTTTAAATTTTAATCATTCTATATTTCTTATGTTTCTAATTTGTAAATCTTATGATTGCTTTGTTTAATATAACCAAAGGTCAAAGTGAAAGAGCCATGAAATTATTCATGCAGAATATGTGCACCACGGAGGATTTTCATAGAATTAGACTTAGGATCCAAAGATAATGAGCCAGATTTTATTCCTTACCATGGTGCCAATTTTAATATAGCAAACTACATATTTTTGGAAAAGTTTGCTCACACAAAGTTTGCTACACAAGAGAAAGTAGGGGGGCAGAACTCCAGAAACACAGTGTGAGGAGTATGGTCTTCCTTATTTTCATTCCCAACTCTTCTAAAACAAATGGCTGTTGAAGCCCAAACAAAACAGGGCTCAATCAAAACCTTCAGCTGTGCTGGAGCGTCTGAGGAAAGAATCAGTGAGGGAGCTTGCTCTCTCCTAAAAGGTCACCAAGACAGCTGGGGAAACCAGGTTCAAAAAGCCCTGACAGATGGACTTCTGGCAAGGCAGACTGGAGAGCAATGTGGACCAGCTCTCTAGTGAACTGATGAAAATTAGAAAAATGACAGTGTAAAGTCTTCAGAAATGCACCTAAGACAATAAAGCAAATGAAAAATATTTAACTGAGAAAACCTACTAAAATTTGGTAAGAACAGTGAGTGTTTGTGGTGTTTGAACCACGGTCCACTCCCTCCTTCCCCTGTTCCAAATCATTATGATAAAAACTTCACTCCAGATGATGTAGCTGAGAACACAGAGATCCTTCTCCACACAGATCCCAGTTACAGGGGTATGATATCTTCCCAGGAGGGACAATACATCAACAGTTTTCACTGCGTGCCAATTACCTATTGCAGAGGCTAAGTTCTAGGCAAGTACAGTCAAGAGGTGGGAGCTCTCTTCTTCTGTCAAGCTCCTACATATGGTATGGGGTTCTACCTTGGGTATAGTGTGCTGAAAATCCTGAGAGAAGCAAGCTGAGAAATCTGGACTTTAGCCACCTCCATCCCATCTCCATACCAGGTTGCATGCTCACTTCCTAAGGAGTGTCTAAGAGAAATACATCACTGTCCCCAGTCTCAACTCCAGAGCCTTGATTCAGATTTTACCCAGGATAGAAGAAGGCTATAAAACAGAAGACTCTAAATTTCTTCCCAAAGGAATTGACTTAATCACAAGAGCGTGGGGAAGATAAGTCCAGGAGCACTCTTAAATGGAATGTGTGGCAAAAAGTGATTAAAATGAAACTGGTAGATTCCTTAGAAGTATAAGACCCTTATGTGGACAATTTACCAGAGAGAATCAGAGAAAAAGAGCTAAGAAGATCCCTTCTGTGGTTAAAACAATCTCAAACACAGACCTCAAATCTATCCCTGTAAAGGAGTCTGAATTTAGTTGGATCACTGTGGAGAAATTTATGTCCCAGATCAGTGTTGAAAATAATAGAACAATCAGCCAGAAATGAGTAGAGCTTAGCAGTTAGGTATGGTCGCACACCCCAAAAATTCAAAGTCAGTCCTGCCAAAACCACCATAATCTTAAAAAAAAAAACTTGTGGGGAATAATTCAGGTTTAGGTAGATAAATGATCATTGTACAGATAAAGTTTGGGTCTCCCTTTGGTCCGCATTTCATCTGGTTTGAGATCAGTTATCCTTATTGATGTTATGTTCCCACCCCCACCCCCAGCTCCCCTGGGCAGTGTCCCACTACACAATCTATAATACTTAGTGATCTACCACAGAAACAAAGAACTGAGTACCACATGTTTTCACTCACAAATAGGCCCTGAGCATTAACCAGCATCAGAAAATGTATACTGTGGAGATGAATAGACTTTTCTAAAGCAACCCAGGTAGTCATTGAACAAATAGCAATAACAAGTCCTGCAGGGAGTTAGAGGTGGTGGTGGTACTGCCTAGAATTTAAATGTCTATATGCATATGAAACAGGAAGGGAAAAAAAGCCTAGATAATAGAAACTGCCTGGGAGAATGACCAGATGTCAAATTTAACAAATAATTCAAGGTACCTATCATAAATATGTACAAAGAAACTAAAGAAAACCATGCTTAAAAAAGTAAAAGAATACCTTATGATGGGATTGTTTCAAAAATTAAGAAATAGCAATAAAGAGATATAAATTATGTTTTTAAAAAAATAGAAATCCTGGACCTGAAAGTATTATAACTAAAAAGAAAAATTCACTAGAGAGACCCAATAGTAGATTTAAACTGGCAGAGGGAAAAACTAATTAACTTGAAAACAGATCAGTATATATTATGCAATCTGAAGACAGAGAGGGGAAAAAAATGAAGAATAATTATCAAAAATGTTTTTAATTTTTAATAAAGTACAACAAATCAAGTTTTTCTTTCATGGATTGTGCTTTTAGTATTGTATCCAAAAATTCATTGCCAAATCTAAAGTCACTAAGATTTTCTCCTATATTTTATTTTAGAAATTTTAAAATCCTCAACAAAATACTGGCAAATTGAGTCCAGCAAAAAAAAAAAAGAAGAAGTTTTATTATTACACTTATTACATTTAGGTCTTTGATTCATTTGATTCATTTTTGCATATGCCATTAGGTAAGGGCCAAAATTCATTCAATTATATATGAATATCCAATTGTCTCAACATTATTTGTTGAAAATATTATACTTACTGAATTGCCTTGACATCTTTGTCATAAAAACCATTTGACTATTTATGTTAGAGTAAATGTCTGGACACTCAAGTCTGTTGCATTGGTATATATTCATATACTTATTTCAATACCACATTGTGTTGATCATTTTAGCTTCATAGTAAAATTAGGAATTGTAACTCTTCCAATTTTTTTCCATTTTGTTTGTTCTAGCACTTTTGCATTTTCATATAAATTTTAGGAAAGTCTTGTCAACTTTTATAAAATCATTGTTGGAATTTTGATAATCTATCGAATATGTAGGTCAATTTCGAGAAAATTGCCATTTCAAAAAATTTGAGTCATCCAATCCACTAATATAGAATTCTATACCATATTATATGTTGGTGCTTCTATAGATGCAATTGTTTTTCAAATGTTATTATCAGAGTGTTTGCTGCTAGTATGTAGAAAAACAATTTAGTTTTGTATATTAGCCTTATATCCTATGACATTACTGAACGAATTTATTATTGGTTATTATTATTGTCAAAATACTTATCTTTGGCAATATTCATCAATTCTTCTTCTGGTTTCAAGTTATTGTCTTGATGTCATATCTTTTCAGTCTAAACAATTCTGTAGAATTTGTTGTAAAGCTACTGCTAGTAAAAAAATGAAAATCCAAGCTTTGTTTGGGAATGTTATTTTTTCACCTTAACTTTTATAGGATAATTTTTCTGAATATAAAATTCTTGATTTATACACACACATACACATTTGACTAGTGAGTTTGAGCATTTATTTATTATTTCAAATTAAAAGGGAACATGTGCAGGTTTGTTACACGGGTAAAATTTTTAATGGTGTGATTTGGGTTTCTAGTGTACCATTATCCAAATAGTGTCCATTGTACCCAATAGGTAATTTTTCATTCCTTGCTCCTTTCTTAACCCTCCCAATTTTGGAGTCCCCAACATCTATTGTTTCCATCTTGATGTTCATGTGCACCATTGTTAAGCTCCTATTTATAAGTGAAAACATGCAGTATTTGATTTTGTGTTTCTGAGTTATTTCTCTTAGAATAATGGCCTCCATCTCCATCCATGTTACTGCAAAGGACATGATTAATTATTTTTGTGATTGCATAGTATTCCAAGGTGTGTGTGTATTTGTGTGTGTGTGTACATTTTCTTTATTCATTCAACTAGGTTAATTCCATAACTTTGCTATTATGACTAGTGCTAGTGTCATTTTTATATGATTCATTTTTATTTGGGTAGATACCCAGTAATGAGATTTCTGGGTCAAATAGTAGTTCTGCATTTAGTTCTCTGAGTTATCACCATACTGCTTTCCTTAGAAGCTGAACTACTTTACATTCCCAACAACACCGTATAAGTGTTCTCTTTTCTTCACATCCATGCCAATATCTGTCATTCTTTGACTTTTCAATGATAGCCATTCTTACAGGTATAAGAGAAAATCTCAGTGTGGTTTTAGTTTGTATTTTTCTGATAATTACTAATGTTGAGTATTTTTTTTCTGTGTTTGTTGGCCACCTGTATTTCTCCTTTTGAGAAATGCTTGTTCATGTCCATTATGTAGTTTTTATAGGGTTTGTTTTTGCTTTCATTGTTGTTGTTTCCTTGCTGGGTTATTTGAGTTTCTTGTAGATTCCGAATATTCATCTTTTGTTGGAGGCATAAATTACAAATATTTTATCTCATTCTATAGGTTGTCTGTTTACTCTGTTGATTATTACTTTTCCTATGCAGAAACTTTTTAGTATAATTAAGTTCATATTTTTAAATGTCTATTTTTTTGTTTCTGTTGCATTAGCTTTTGGTCTTCATCATAAGTTCTTTGCATAGGCTGATGTCCAGAAGAGTTTTTCCTTAAGTTTTCTTCTAGGGTTTTTATAGTCTCAGATCTTATGTTTAAGTCTTTAACCCATCTTGAGTTTATTTTTGTATATAATAAGAGGGGTCCAGTTTAATTATTCTGCATATGCAATTTTCCCACCACCATTTATCGAATAAATTGTCCTTTACCATTGTTTATTTTTGTCAACTTTGTCAAAGATCATTTGGTTATGGATATATGGTTTTATTTCTGGGTTTCCATTTCTTTTTCTTTCTTTTTTTGGGAGAGTTCCCATTTCTGTTCCATTTATCTATGTGTCTGTTTTTGTATCAGCAACATGCTGTTTCAGGTACTATAACCTTGTAATATTGTTTGAAGTCAGATAATGTGATACCACCAGCTTTGTTCATTTTGCTTAAGATTGTTTCTCTGTGAAGAATGGGGGTGGGAGGGTGGAATTGGCAGTAGTAGGAATCTGCCAAGGGAGAAGGCACACATCTCATCAACAAGGATACCTCCACAATGAACGTATGTATACCTAACCTTAAATTGTACCCCACATCTTTAAAATAAAAAATTAATAAAAAAAAAAATAATGGGTCAGACATGGTGGCTCATGCCTATAATCCCAGCACTTTGGGAGGCTGAGGTGAGAGGATTGCCTGAGTCCACTGGTTCAAGACAAGCCTGGGTAACTTGGTGAGACCTCATTGCTATAATAAATCAAAAAATTAGTTGAGCATGATGGTACATGTCTGTAGTTCCAGCTACTTGGAAGGTTGAGGTGGAAGGATTACCTGATCCCAGCATGTCGAGGCTGTGGTGGCTGCAAGCATGTCCCTGCACTCTGGTCTGTGTAACAGAGTGAGACTCCAACTCAAAAAAAAAGAAAAAGAAAAAGAAAAAAAAATGATCTTGGTAGTTAGATAGGAATTGCATTGACTCTGCAGATTGCTTTGGGCAGTATGGTCATTTTAACAATATTGATTCTTCCAATCCATGAGTATGAGATTTTTTTCGGTTGTTTGTGTCATCTATAATTTCTTTAATCAGTGTTTTATAGTTGCCTTTATAGAGATCTTTCACCTTGTTGATTACATGTATTCTTAGGTATTTTATTTTGTGTTTGCGGGTACTGTAAAATAAATTGAGCTCTTGATTTGGTTTTCAGTTCAAACATTTGGTTTTCAGTTCAAACATTGGAAATGCTACTAAATTCTGTACATTGATTGTCTATCCTGAAACTTTACTGAAGTCATTTATCAAGTCTAGCAGTCTTTTGGAGGGGCCTTTTGGGTATTCTCGGAAAAGCATGTCATCAGTGGACAGAGATAATTTTACTTTCTCCTTTCCAATTTGGGTGCTTTTTTTTTTCTTTCTTGAC
>CAUYQG010153246.1:0-14131 GCA_963574415.1 Tarsius wallacei
GATCCTTCCACCTCAGCCTTCCAAGTAGCTGGAACTACAGGCACGCGCTACCACGCCCGGCTGATTTTTCTTTTGATTTATTGTAGAGATGAGGTTTCGCCTGCCCAGGCGGGTCTCGAACCCGCGGGCTCAGGCAATCCACTCACCTCAGCCTCCCAAGGCGCGGGATTACAGGCTGAGCCACCGAGCCCGGCTAGGAAGAGTAATTTATGTGTTTTCAGTCACTATGCCTGTAGCAATTTGCTAATAGCAGTCACAGGAAATGAATACAGGTATAACTGTCACCTTTTAACTTTGGGGCAGGCTCAGTGCCTATGGAGAGTACAGTATCAGGAAAATCAGCAGGGAGACAGCACCACGTGGAAGTATGGTGGCTCACTTAGTAAGGTGCTACAAGTGTCACCCTAAGCCTGAAGCTGGCCCATCTGAAAGCAGAGAGGACAAAAGACACAGCTTTGCTAAAAGAGGTTCTTTCTGTTGCTCGCTCTAAGATGGCTGAAAATAGAATAGTTCAGTGCTTAGCAGAGGTAAAGAAAGTAGAACCTTTGCCCTCAGCATGGAGGTGGTAACTCAGCAGGAGAAACTCCTGGGGCACAAATCCAGATGGACTCCCAGCTCAGCCCCTGTCCCATGCTTCTCTCAAGTCCCTCCCCAGATGCATGGCCTCTCCAACATAGGATACACCTTCTGTGGCCAGGAGCTGGGAGGCAGTGTACTGCAAACAGCACAGAACTTGTGTTCCACCACCTGGGCTACTGTTTCCAATATCCCCACAGCATTACACTAGGGATGGATGGGGATGTTTAAGCAGAATATAGGCATAACTGTAGAAATACAGGTATAACAGGAAGCCCTACTGCTAGGAGACAGAAATTTCTAGTTTAATTTCTACTAACTAGATAAGTTTTTTGGCTTTGGCTCCTAGCCCTTGGAATCAACCAGAAACAAATGGACTGAAGCTTGCTAAAATTTTTGGGTAGCTGTATTGCTAGAGAAATCCCAAGCTTAGTTATCAACAACTCAGCTCCCAGCCTCATGCATCAGGATTTGAGCCTATAATGTCCTGCAGTTTCCAGAAAGGACATCTTACCAAATCCCATCTCGGAAGTGGCAGTGGAGGACAGGGAGATAGGAGATCCTTTTGTGGACCAGAGTGGTGGGGGCTGATCAAGGAACCTGAGGGCAGCGTCTCAGATTAGCAGAACATGGTATATGTTATGGGTCATTTTGCTCTTTTCCCTCATCAAAACAGGAGGGTTTTCTTTTTTTCCAGACCTACAAAATATCTTCACAGCAATAAAAGCAGGATGCTAAGAAGGTAACTCAGTCTGAGGTTGCTAGACCATGAGAGGCCATATCTGGCCCCAACATAGAGGATGTCACATCACTCTGATGTGGGACCCTCAGTCAGAGTGAGACCTTAGCTAGCTGCCTGTGCGGTGTGGTCATCATGAAGGTAGGGTACTGGGAAGGAATACATCCAGATTCCGAGCAACAAAAGGGGTGGCCTGTACTGCCCATGGGCTGGGATCCCTCAGCATGCTTGTTCCTTTTCCTTCTTTCTCTCCGTGTCTGATTTTTGTCCCTGATTCCACCCCTCCCTCTCTGTGTGCTGCAGAAGTGCTGGAGGGTAGCCCTGTAGCTCACAGTACCATATTCCTTTCCCCAGACGTAGTCATGAGTTAGGGCTGGGTCTGAGCCCTAGGTGAAGTGGTACGGAACCTGCTAGGAGGGCTGGGACTCTCCCTTGTCGCTGTGAGGCAGGAAGCTCCTAGTCCAGGCAGTTGACAGGGAAGGGTGGCAGAACTGACCATGGAAGGCATTGGGGTGCTAAGCCCTGAGTCCTACCCCCTCTCGACTTTTCAGTTATGTGAGCCAAATAGTCTCCTTTATTGTTTCAGTCAGAGCAAGTTAGATTAACTGCAACATTCAGCCAAAGGCATCCTAATGTGAACAATTGTGTTTAAAAGGCATTCCACAGCCAGGGTTTTAAATACAATCATGCATCACTTAATGACAGGAATATGTTCTGAGAAATGCATATTAGGCGATTTTGTCATTGTATGAACATCATAGAGTGCACTTACACAAATCCAGATGGTGTAGCTTACTACATACCTAGGCTGTATGATACAGCTTGTTGCTCCTAGGTTACAAATCTGTACAGTATGTTCCTGTGCAGAATATTGTAGGCACCTGTAACACAATGGTAGGTGTTTGTGTATCTAAAACTATCTAAACAGAAAAAGGGGAGAGTGAAAATCTGGTATTATAATCTTGTGGGACTACCACTGTATACATTGTCTGTTCTTGACCACGACATCATTACGCGGTGGACGACTGTCTTTACATTTGCCCTGGCCCTTCTCACCTCTCGAACTTCCTCATTCATTTCCCACTGTGTGCCCCTAGCTCAGGCCATGCCCATCTTTAAGGGTTTTCTGACCCTCAATGTTTGCTTGCTCACATCTCTGACAACTTCTCTCTGCCAGAAACGCCTTCTGAGCCAAACTAGCTCAACAGATATTTACTGGGGATGAGGCTCTGCAAAGGAGCTTGAGAATCACCACCACTTTGGGATTGGGGGCTCTTTTCCACTATGATGTTTGGTTTGGTTGGACAGTGAGACTGTAGAGTGGAGGAGATAAGAAAGAAAGGTTCTGAACACAAAAGTCCTTTGTAGCACTTAGGAGGTTAACTTTCCCCAGGAAGCAACGGAGAATCCTTGGTGAGTTTTCAACATGAGGTGACCACATTAAAACCAGATTTGTTCACTGTGGTAGAAGTATGGAGGATGGCTGTGAAGAGGTGAGAATGGGAGCTGCGAGACTGTTTTCTGAATTCCCTGTGATAGTCAGAGCCCTTGTTGCCCTGGGCATCCTCTCCTGGTGCCTTGTGGCTTCCCTATCTGTGACAGTCACTGATTGATACCTCCCCAGCCAACCCCACCTTCTCTAAAAACAGAACCCTGCATTTGTAGTGGGCCAAGATTCATTGCTTTGATGGAAAGTAGTCTCTCCTCTGGCTCCAGAGGAGAAGTTCTAACTGGTTCAAACCAGTCATGGCAGCTTATTCTCTCTAGTGATTGGTCCATTCTTGACTTAGTGCTGGCCAATAAGGAAGTTGGCTGGGGATATAAACAGAACCTCAGAGTCTTTTCTTTCTCTTCTTCCCTTTTCTCTCCCTTTTTGGTTGGAACACTGGTGTGAGCACATGATGAAGCCAAACACCATTTTGACCATGAGCCAACTATTCTGAGCTTGATGATGTCTGTCTTGTCTGGGATAATGGACTTGGGGAAATTCCTCTGCAGCAGGTTTGCTGGGATGCACTTGGGAACCAGGCCCCTGAGAGATCAAGGGGCTGCAGCCTTGACTGAGGAGAGGTTGAGTTGCAATGCAATCACAAGGCCTTCAGCCCATCTATCCCAACAGAGGAGCTTGGAGCTGGGACAGCCCTTCAGAGATGGCTCTGAACTGAGGCAGAGGGCGGAGCCTTTGTCTCTCCATACTGGCCAGTCATTGGATGTGGCTGTCCTTGGGTGAGGCAGTTCCTTGGGCTGGTAATAGTTCCCCAGGAGGGGCTCTGCTGTGAGTCTGCAGCAGCTCAGGAAATGAGTGCCTGGCCCCTGAAGGAGGGCTCTGGGGTGCTCCACAGCACTTATACATCCTTGCCGAGCAGCTCAGCTTATACAACAGCTGCCTACCTCTGGACTTTCCATGGAAGAAAAATAGACTTATTTGTTTGAGCTACTGCTAGTCAAGTGTTCTTTTACTTTCAATTGAAAGCATTGTCAGTGACTAGACACTTGGGGAACACAGGAGAGGGGCACTTGGTGAGGATGCGAGAAGGTAGAATGGGTGTGCCAGGCACTGGAAAAGACTGAGTGGTGGGCCTTTCTCCAAGGCCTCACTTCTCCAGGCAGCAGATCTCATTTGTCAATGGCTCCAAAGGATGGAGTCTTTTTCACTCTTTCATTCCAGGTGTGAAAGCTGCTAGCGCATTTTGTGAGTGTGGCAGAGACTGCTGTTGCCCACTAATATACATCCCTCCATTCTTCCATAACAGGAGTTTTGGATGGACACATGGACACCCAGTTAGAGACTACAATTCCAGCATTCATTCACATGTGTAGTACAGTGGGATGTTATTCATGACATGTATTCTGTGAGTGGGTTTCTGAGTGTCTGATCCCGCATAGCCTTACATAGGACCAACGCACCCACTTTACAGCAAAGGAAATGATGAGAGTGAGCCCATGATGCCCTACCCGTTCAGCAAGGAGCTGATGACCTGCAGGGATAGGGCATCACTCTCCAGGATGCAGTATGCACCTTAAATGGCTTCACGACCCTTCTAAATAGGAGACATGGGTGTGAGAACCAAGGAGAGGAAGAAGGAGTGGCCCCACTTACCACCACTCTCAGGGGAATTTGTGCTTCCTGTTCTCACAATTCTGACCTCTTCTAGAGGTCTTGATTCCCAGAGCAGGAACACTTCCAGAAAGGGACTCAGGAAGAATCTCATTAAAGTTACAGCTGCTGCCTGCTCACTTCAGGTACCTTGTGCGAACAGACTAGCAGGCCAAGAAAGGGATCACTTCCTGACCAGTAGGAGATAGGGCTGCTCTTACATAGTTAGAGTAGGGAACAAGTCTGGCACCTACATGGACCACCTGGGTGTCCTTTGGTACTCTCCTGCCCTACTCCCTCTGCCTTTATCTCAATTGATTTATTTATAGAGTCTTGATATCTTGCCCAGGCTGGGCTACAATTCCTGGCCTCAAGCAATCCTCCTGTCTCAGTTTCCTGAGTAGCTGGGATTACAGGTGTGTTCCACTGTACCTGGTTTTCTCACCCAACTCTGATATACATGGACAAGTACAGCAGCCATGGCTTGAGTAGGGCACAGTGACCAGGGACTGTGAAGTCTCTGGGAAGGGGGTCACTTACAACAGTGGAGGTGCTAGCTGTGGGGAGGGGACTCTCCAGTGGGTAACAGTGGAGGGAGTAAGTTTCTCTTGTGGCTCCATGATCACTTCAGTCTTTCTCTTGTAAGTTTCCCCATACAAAAGGAACCGTCCAGAATTCAGGAGACATTCTTTCCAGATGGGTGAACTTATATGAAGCAAGTGGATCAGAGAGGTGCCAAGGAAGGACTGTAGCAGAAGCTGGGATGTGCTGCTCAGGTCCCTGGTAGGACCAAGGCTCTCACTCCCCCAGGTGTTGAAGTGTTGGCTGCTGATGGCTCACAGATAAGTCCCTCCTTGAGAAATGTCCTTGGCTGAAGGGTGCTTCCTCTCTCAAGATTACGTACCCTTTCCCTAGGGTTAGTCCACATTCAAGAATCATCTACGCAGCAACATGAAGGCTTCACCCACTTGTCTCAATTCAGGACATCTCTGGAGGGCCATGCCTTGGGTTTATCTGGTACCTCCATTGTAGCTCATTACAGTTCAACTTCTCCTTTACTGAGGAGAATATTTGCCACTTGCATGCAAATATGTCTCACCACCTGTTTCCTGGGGAATCCAACCTGCATCACAAATCAAGCCACCCTGAAATACTTATCTGCCATGCAGCAGTTCAGTTTTCTCCTGTCTCTTTGCTTTAGCAGTGATGCACCTTTTACCTGGAACTGCTTCTGCATTTTGTCCTGGCACCTGCCCAATCTTAAACAATAGTCACGACAGTCACAAACCTGACCATTCCTCCCTGAAGCTCCTCAGTGAACAGCGTTTGTTTGCTGTTGCATCTTATGTTTGTCTTTCCCCTCCAGAGTTCAAAGTAGCTCAGTACATAGCAGATTAAGAGCTCAAATTATATTTTAATGTACTATGAAACATTTTATACATGCAGAAAATCATAAAGAATATAACACTTGAATACAGTCCTTCTGCCTTAAGAAATAAAACATAATAGCACAATTGAACCACCTATGAATTCCTTACTGATCAGTCCCCACCATTACCCATAGGCACTCTCCTGAACTTAGTTTTCAGTATTCTCATGCTATTAAATAACAGTATTAAGTGGTATCATACTGTGTGCATTCATAGTCAATGTTTTTTCACTCAACACTGTTTGTGGAGCCAGGCGTAGGCATGGTGGTGTGTACCAGCAGTCTCAGTTATTCAGGAGGCTGAGGAAGGATTGCTTGAGCCCAGGATTCCTGGGCCGGCATGGGCAACATAATGACTCAAAAGCAAAAAAAACGGTTTGTGAAATTCATTTATGTTACTGTATGTAACTTTTTTTTTTTGAGTTGGAGTCTCACTCTGTCATCCAGGTTGGAATGCAGTGGCACACTCACGGCCACCCCAGCGTTGACCTGCTGGGCCCCAGCGATCCTTCTGCCTCAGCCTTTCAAGTAACCGGAAATACAGGTGCGTGCTACCACATCCGGCTAATTTTTAAATTTATTGTAGAGATGAGGTCTCACCAAGTTGCTCAGGCTGTTCTTGAACCTGTGGGCTCAGGCAATCCCCTCACCTCAGCCTCCCAAAGTGCTGGGATTACAGGCTTGAGCCACCTAGTGTTTACTACCTGCCAGTCAATGTTCTAAGTCTTTTATATGTTAATTTATTTAATCCTTATAACAACTCTATTTAACAAATAGGGAAACTGAAGCATGGAGACTATGCAATCAGTTACAAGGTTAGTAAGTGGCAGAGTGCAGGCAGTCTGACTCCCGAGATTTCATCATAACAATATATTGTACCTATAGAGGTATATTCCTTGACTTTAAAATCTGAGTAAATTGAAAATAAGTTTTTCAGAAATGGAAAACTCAAGGTCTTCATTAGAAATTTGCTTTACGTTACAATTACAAACTGAGGAGGCTGTTGAAATGTAGAGATCCCCTATACTGACTGAATGTACCAAAATGCTCAGTTTCTGTGGCTGTTTTTTGCTTGTTTTCAGTTTTTCTGGTTTTTCCCTTGCTGTTAAACTGCTACTTACTACTTATGGTTATCAACGTGCCTAAAATGACTTCATCCTTTTTTCAACTTACTGGGATCTGGGAACCAAGCTTACCAGAAATATGCAGTATAAAATAAGTGCCAGTGAGGTTCTAAGGAGCTTCTTTTATAAAGTTCCTTATGCTGTTACAATCAACGTTCCTGTGCCTTACACTGACTTCAGGAGTGAATTCCAGTAAGTGAAGCTGTTAGAAGTCTGATCTGGAGATAAATTTGGTATTACCATATAATTTCTGCTGATTGCATAAAATAATTATGTAAACTAAATGAGAGTCCTAAAGGTTGGCCATGCTCCTCCAAAAATGGTTTATATTAGCACAGGGTTCATGACTAGAAAAATGTTGTAGTATTTCTTAGTTATAACAACAAAAAAATGCATATTTTTTCTTAATCTTACCTTGGCACCACCCAAAAATCCCAAGGAAATGGCAACTCTAGCTCGTAGATCTGGCCTATCTTTGGGCCACACATAAGAAAGCATTGCTTTTATAATTTTCCGAGTATCAACATCTTTTAACTGTTAAAAGAGAGAAAACAAAGCAGTGAGTAGCACTTCATTTCAAATGTAACCATACGTCAATAATGTAGAATTATATAAATGAGAAACGTGAAAACATAAGGTTAATATCTTTCAAGCCCAAAATATTTTGGAGAAAAAGAAACTATTTCAATTAATTTAAAAAAGCTATTCATTTCTCTTAAAGTCCTTACTTTCAATTTTAGCCTTTATATTGCTAAAAAGTGAGTCAGTGGCCATGAGGGGACAGGTACTATACATTTATTTATCGATTACTAAAACATTATATAAAATTTACATATTTCCATCTTTCTTGTTAATAAAAACATTTATTTTGCAATTTATGCAGAACAACCTGAAGTCTGCATCATGACTTGACAGTTACCCAGGGGTTTACAGTGTATTCATCTCAACAGCATGGTTCTGGGGATCCACACAAACAAAAACAGGAGTTTTTGGGAAAGAAGGGGATATAGCAGGAGTGTATCTTAATTTTTCTCAAAGAAAAGGTGGTAGAGCATCAAGTCACTATAAACCTGTGCATATGGGGCTTCTAAAACAAACACTGTACTGTGAGCTCTTGGGGAAGGGGCAGAAAAGAAACATTGATAAATAAGGGGGCACTTTCTTGAGGCAGGGAATGAGAAGGGAGGCCTACCATTTTTATGTCCCAGCCCCAGGACTTGATAATCAGAGGAGACTATGTCTAATCCTGAATCATTTTCCTGTTCAACAAGAGGTACTAGTACCCCTGGGACCAGACTCCAAAGATGTCATCTTCATTCATTAATCATTCCCAAGTCCCTGTTCCATGTTCCACAGCATATTAAAAGGAGGCAGGGAGGGAGGTCAGAAGGTAGTGGCTTGTGTCCTATGGAAGTAAATGTACTGATAAAACCTGATGAGTGGGACCACAAATCAGACAGATCTGTTGAAAGAGGTCATTAATAGGGAACAAGATGGGGTAGGTCCAAAACAGCCTCAGCTGGAGGCACAGCAAATATAGAAAGTCTGGAAGGAAGTGAGTACTAAAGTAAGGGGAAACAGAACACTCCCAGACTGTAATTTTAATGGGGTAGTTTTAGAGAGAAATCAAATCAAACATTGGCTACCAGTCACAGCAAACGCCATGCCTTTATGGTCACCTGGTAGCACAAAAAAATTGCCAAAGCATGTCCAGCTAATCAACAGGTCTTGCTAGGAGATGTTTGTGTGCATGGGAATGGGTTAGCAATGGACTGACAATCCAACATGACTCCTACGGAAAAAAAGGGGGCAGAGTCTTGGCTTGGTGGCCTATTGAGGGCTTGGTAGAGTAGAAGCAAAAGCTCCAAAGTGACTGCAGATTCTCTAGAGGAGCTAGAGTCTCACTCTAGAGATGGTGGGGGGCCAACCTAACCCATATCACATGCATTAGTTCTGGTCATCCTACAGTTGATGAGCAACTCGCACCAGGCAGAGGAAGGGAGTAGGTTAGGGAAGAAGGGGTCATTTTTCATCTTTTAAAGTCTTAATTTATATTTTAACCTCAAACGTATTATCAGTGCCTCAAATACAATTTAACCTTCAGTCTTTAAATGCCCCTGAAACAAAAGTACACTTTTTTAAAAGCTTCCTAACTTTCTGGTAGTCAGTTTACCCCCAGCCCCCAGTTTTATCCTGAGTTAGCTGGACATGCTTTGGCAATTTTTTTTTTTTTGCTACCAGGTGACCATAATTCAATGACTAACTTCTCTCTAGACTTGGGCCTCTCTAGAGGGAAGCCTGAGGCTTGACTCCAGATGAGTTGTGCCAGTACTCCCAGTGCCTGTAACACCCTAAACAGGACTATGTAGGAGTTCATCTCTGTCATGCCATAGTACTGGAACAACACTACACTGTGAACATTTACACTGGGCCAGGGATTTTGGCCTTGCCCTGCTCTGAGAGGACACTGGGCACAATCTTGCACAGTTGAGCAACCAACTTAAACATGGGGTCACTAGGCATGTGTTTCAGAGAGCAAACTCTCACTGCTAGGTGTATTGTGGATCAGTCTTCCTTAGTATCCCATGCCAGTAGCCTAGAACAACCCATCCTGAGTTGTGTGTGCTCCAGATGTAGTCTCATAACTTCTTATCTGACACATCTCTGCCAACTTTCTTCTGTAGTTGTGTTAGCCAGACAAGCACTTCCTGATTTGCCAGTCCATGGAGAGCCCTGCCAGCCCTTTGACGGCAAAGGACAGGTAAGGGTTGGAAAGGGCACTAGCCACTAAATGGCTGGTATGGGTACTTACATTGCTGCCCTCAAGGTCACTGTGGATGGGTGAGGTACTGACGCATGAGCTCAGTGAACCGAGCATCAGTATAACCTAACATGTTCATGAAATTGTGGGACTAGTCTAGTTTAGAGTCAATGGCCCCAATACTGCTGCCCTTCCAGTACAGATTTCGGTAGATTTTTGCTGCAACACAAGGTAGTTTTGCAATCAGATCCATACAGTCTCCATAAGTTAACTCCTAGTACTTGGTTCGGATGATATCCTCTGCATATGCTCTGGCAAAGTTACTTTCACTGTTGAGGGCTGTAATGGCTGCACTGAATTGAGGCATGGGGTATAGATTGGTGGGAAAGTTGTCCAGCATGGTGATCACATGGGAAGACAGAGCTGCCCTCTTTGCCCACTCTTTTGAGAGTCAAGATATCTGCTCCTCTGTTGGGAACTGTCCTGTTACCAGCAGCCAAAATAAGTCCTCAGGCAGGGGTTCTTCCCCACCTTTAGCCTTGATAGCAGTTTCCAGCATTCAGGAATACTAAAGCCTTGAAAATGGATGCCTTCATCAGGATCAAGAACTGATGTTTCATATACCAATTCCTTCATGCCTCTCATGCAACCATACATCATATCCACAGTGATGTGGCCCACCACTGTCTTGCCATGTTGCTGCCTGAACGTTTTAATTCTGGCCTGCTCCTTAGGTATCAGGTCTACCAATATGTCTTTCAAATTTGTGGAAGAAGCACTGGTAAGCTGGACAGCAAGAATAAGACAGGATGCATTCTCAGCTTCCAACTGCCAGGTGGCTGCAGTGAGTAAAGCCATGGTGGGCATACTCTGGGATCCAGTGGTAAGGGAAGGAGGGGAGAAAGCTGCAACAGGAATGGGAACTGTTGCCATGGCGCAACAGTCTGCGCTGACAGGTGGACAAGGTTGAAAGGCATATTCCCATCTTTGTAAGTAAAAGTTTTATATGTTTGGGCTATTTATCAGTATTTTTATTTAAAATATTTAGAGTCCTAAGCCTAAACTCACGGTAGGGCAGAGTTGTTATACTCGTTTAGGAAAGTAGGGGGCTTGGTATTGACTATATCAATCAGAGGCTGAGTTATCAAATTTTTCAACAAAAATGCTATATGCTAGTCATGCTTAATCTAAATATAAATCTGTCTCACAATTCTTGGTGCTCCTGAAGCAACATTCTGATTAAACCCTGCTGTTTTACGTTCAGCTTTAGAGGGAGAATATTAACAATCAAAACCAACTTTCTAAAACCAAAATAAGGAGATCAATACATATATATTTCAATACTATAATATTATGGTTGGCAAAACAATCCCCATTTAAACAACTAAAATATTGACTTAATTTTTGGAAAAGGTATTAAAAAGAAAAAGTAATAATGCTTATTGCCGAAGAGAGTGTATGGAATTGAGCACTCTAATACACTGGTTTTTTTTTTCTAATACACTGTTAATGGGGAGTACACTGAAACAATCTTCCTTGAAAGTAGTTTGCTACCTATTATAAGCTTTAAAAATAATTCTGTCCTTTGTTTTATTATCTTAAGAATTCCACTTCTGGGAACTTATGTTAAAAAAAAAAAAAACCCTTACAAATATGCTCCAAATTGATACTTAAGAAATTTCCAAGTACAGAAATGAATGAAGGGCTCTACCTACCACAAAAGCACAGGCAAGCACAGAGTTAACAGACCAAATAGATCAACAACAAAATCTAAAAAGCAAAGCAACCTGTTAATAGCAATATGATAAGAATAAAACCCCACATATCATTAATTAACTTAAATACGAATGGACTGGATGCACTTCTCAAAAGGCATAGAGTAGCAAAATGGATAAAGAAACATGATTCAACCTTCTACATTCATGAAACCCATTTCACTGTAAATGACACTCATAGACTCAAAGTAAAGGACCGGAGAAAGATCTTCCAGGCAAATGGAAAACAAAAAAGCAGGAGTAGCTATTCTTATATAAGACAAAACAGGGCATTAAACCAATAAAAGTGAAAAAGGACACTGAAGGGCATCACATAATGATAAAAGCATCAATCCACTAGCAAGAAATATCTATCTTGAATATATATGCAAACATAGGAGCACCCAGATTGGTAAAACAGCTGCTAATTAAACTAAGAGAGGACATCAAAAGCCATAAAATTATAGTTGAAGACTTTAACAGCCTGCTAACAGTCTTAGACAGATTATCAAGGCAAAAACTAACAAGGAAATCCAGAGATTTAACACTTGACCAATTGGACCTAATAGACATCTACAGAACACTTCACCCAACAACCACAGAATGTACATTCTTCTCATTAGCACATGAAACATAATCCAAGATCAACCATGTAGTCAGACATAAATCAAGCGTTAACAAATTTTAAAAGGTCAAAATCATATCAAGCACCTTCTCACATCACAGTAGAATTAAAATAAATACCATCACAAACAAAAAAACCCCAAATACACAAATATATAAAAATTAAACAACATGCTTCTGAATGACTTTAGGGTTAACAAAGAAATCAAAGAAGAAATAAACAAGTTTCTTGGAAACAAATGAAAACAAAGACACAACATACCAAAACCTCTGGGATCCTATGAAAACAGAGTTGAGAGGACAGTTTATAACACAACACGTACATATCAAGAAAATAGAAGGATCTCAAGTAAACAGTCAAACAAAACACCTAAGGGAGCTGGAAAGTCAAGAGCAATCCAATCCTAGATTTAGTAGAAAAACTGAAATTACTAAATTGAAGTCATGGTTGAATGAAATAGAGTCCAAAATAATCATAGAAAGTGTCAAAGATACAAAAATCTGGTTCTTCGTAAGGATAAATAAGATTGACAGACCATGGCCAGACTGACCAAAAAAAAAAAAAAAGAGAGAGGGTGAGAGAGAGAAAGTCTGAATAAGCACAAAAAGGCAATGTCACAACTAACCCTGAAGAGGTTCAAAAGATTATCAGAGATTACTATGAACATCTGCATGCAACTAAACTAGAAAATTGAGAGGAAATGAAGGAATTCCTGGCATCACAAAACCTCCCAAGATTGAAACAAGAGGAAACTGAAACCCTAAACACAGACCAAGAACAATCCAAGAAATCAAATCAGTTTTAAAAAAAACCTCCCCACCAAAGAAAGCACTGAGCCAGATGGTTTCTCAGCTGAATTCTACAAGACATAAAAGGAAGAGCTGATATCAATCTTACTGAAGGTATTCCAGGCAATTGAGAAGGAGAGAATTCTCCCTAGCTCATTCTATGAAGCCAGTATCATCCTGACACCCCAAAATGGCAAAGGCTCAACAGGGAAAGAAAACTACAAGGCAATTTCCCTGATGAATATAAATTCTCAACAAGATTTTAGTAAATCTCATCTAACAGCACATTTCAAGGATCATTAATCATCAGGTGGATGAATGATGAACCCAGGTGAACTTCATGAACCCATGTGGACTACATTCCCAGGATACAAGGCTAGATCAAAATATGTACATCAATAAATGCAATTCATCACATACACAGGTGTAAAACCAAGAACCACATGATTATCTCACTAGATGCAGAAAAAGCAATCAATAAAATATAACATACCTTCTTGATAAAAACCCTCAAACACCTAGGCATCAAAGGAACATTCCTCAAAATAATAAGAGCCACCTATGACAAATCTACAGCCAGCATCATACTTAATGGGTAGAAGCTGGAAATATTCCCCCTAAGAACCGGAATAAGACAAGGATGCCCACTGCCCACTCATACCCCTCCAATTTAACATAGTACTGGATGTCCTAGCCAGAACAATCAGGCAAGAGAAAAAAATCAGGAGTATCTAAATAGGAAAAGAGGAAGGTAAGTTATCCTTATTTGCAGATCACATGATTTTATACCTAGAAAACACTACAGAGTCTATCAAAAACCTCCTTGCACTGATAAACAACTTCAGTAATGTCTTGGAATACAAAATCAATGCACACAAAAACAGTTGCATTTCTACGCACCAATAACGGCACCCACCTAATCAAAGAGATGAAAGATCTTACAATGAGAACTACAAAACACTGCTTAAAGAAATCAAGGATGACACAAGCAAATGGAAAAACATCCATGCTCATGAGTTGAAAGAATCAATAACATCAAGATGTCCATTCTACCCAAGGCAATCTACAGACCCAATGCAATTCCTATCAAATCGCCAGCATCACTTTTCACAGGCCTAGGAAATACAATACAGAAATTCATACGGAAGCAAAAAAAAAAAAAAGTACAAATAGTCAAAGCAATCCTCAGCAAAAGAAACAAAGCTGGAGATGTCAAACTTCCAGGCTTTAAACTATAG
>CAUYQG010153254.1:0-27241 GCA_963574415.1 Tarsius wallacei
CCAAGTTGCCCAGGCTGGTCTCAAACCCGCGGGCTCAGGCAATCCACTCACCTCAGCCTCCCAAAGCGTGGGATTACAGGCTGAGCCGCCGAGCCCGGCTCTCTTATGCTTTTTAACTTGAGCTCTGTTTTGTCTGATATAAGCATAGCTACTCCTCCACACTTCTGGTTTTCATATGTATGGACTTTTTGTTGTTGTTGTTCCTTCACTTTCAGTCTATGTATGTCTTTATAGATGAGGTGAGTTGAGTCTGGTTTTTTAATCCATTCAGATATTCTATGTCTTTTAAGTGGAAGTTCTAAGCCATTTATGTTCAAACTTGTTTTTGATAAGTGAGACTTATTTTTGCCATTTTGTTATTTGTTTTCTGATTGTTTTGCATATCTTTGTTCCTTTTTTCTTCTCTTATTGTTTACCTTTACATTTGATGGAGTTTTTTTGTGGTGTGTGTGTAGCAATAATGTTTTGCTACTTTCTCATTTGTATTTCTGATCTACCAGTGAGTTTTATACTTTTGTATGTTTTCATTACTTTAGATATCTTTTTTTCTCTTTCAGATATAGTACTACCTAGTATGTTTCTTTTAAGGCTGATCTAGTCATGATGGATTCCTTCAGTTTTGCTCATCTGGGAAATACTTTATTTCTCCTTCATTTTTGAATGGTAGCTTTGCTGGGTATAGTATTCTTGGCTAATCCTTTTTTTTTTTACATTTAGAATATATTGTCCCATTCTCTTCTGGTCTTTAAGGTTTTTGCTGAAAAGTCTACTGTTGGTCTGATTGGGATTCCCTTATATGTGACTTGATGCTTTCTCTTGCATTTTTAAAATTCTCTCTTTGTCTTTGACTTTTGACAGTTTCACTATAATTTGCCTTAAAGGTGTTTTTGGATTGAATCTATCTGGGAATTTTTTAGCTTCCTGTATCTGGACGTCTATATCTCTTGCAAGAGTTGGAAACGTTTCAGCTATTATTTTAACGCTTCCAATGCTTTTGGTCATTTTTCTATTCTGGAATTCTCATAATTTGAATTTTGGTCACTTTATGTTTCCTGTCTGTCACATAGGCTTTCTCTCTTTTCTTTTCTTTTTAGGTCTGACTGGATTATTTTAAAAATCCTATCTTCAAGTTCAGAAATTATTTCTTTTGCTTGATCTAGTCTATTGTTGAAACTTCTCCATTGTATTTTTAATTTTTTCTGTTAATTATTCACTTCCAAGATTTCTATTTTTTTAAAAAAAAATCTGTCTGTTGTATTTCTTTTTCAAATCATGAATTGTTTTTCTGATTTCTTTGTATTGTTTATCTTTGTTCATTTGTATCTCACTGAGCTTCTTCATTATCATTATTTTATCTTCTTTTGCAGGCATTTCATAGATTTCCTTTACTTTGGGATCTGTTACTGAAGAATTATTTTGATCTTTTGTAGATGTCATGTTTCTTTGTATGCTTATGTTTCTTGTGTCTTTCTGTTGATATCTGTGCATCTGGTGTAAAAGTCTATTCTTCCTGTTTTATGGATTGGCTTTAATAGAGAAAGACTTTTTTTCTACAGATGTGTCTACAGTCTATAGGGTAGGGTGCTTTTACTGTGATTTTGGGTAGGCACAGTAATGCGGTCTCTGTGTGATTATGTCTATGAGCTCCTCAGTGACTCAGACTGTGGTTAGTAGAGGCTGTGATGAGACTTTGCTAGGGATCCCAGCTGGGCTGGTCCTCAGGCACCAGCAGAGCCATTGGTGGTCTAGGCCTGGTTGTTCTTGAACAATCAGATGGCATATGTGGGCACTAGCAGTGGCAGACATGGATGGGACTTTCCTCCAGGCAGGGTTCTAAGGTGCTGGCTGTGGTAGTGGCAGGGACAAGCCAAATGGGTGGATCCTTGGTTCCCCAGTATTTGTGATGTTGGCGGTGGCAACAGTGATAGAGTTCCAACCCTAAGGACCTTGAGAATCATGTACAAACTAATGGTGGCAGTGATAGGCTAGGCATGCTGGTTCCTGAGACCCCCAAGAAACACATGTGGGTGCTGACAACAGATGGGCTAGGCCCATCTTTAATGCCCCTTGATGGTGTGCACATGTGTCAGTGGTGGCAGGCAGGGTGGACCTATTTCCAGGTCTCCAGTCAGCACATGTGAGATGTGTGGGTCAATTCCCAGATTCCCAGATTATGCATTTGGGCACCGGCAGTGATGGCAGTTGGTAAGGTGGGCATCTCAGCCATCCTAATGGTACACCCAGGCACTGTCTGTGGTGAGTAGTGCAAGTCAGTCTTCAGGTTTCTACATAGCACATTCAAGTGTTGGTGGCAGTGGCAGTGGGTGATATAGGCCTGTCCCTGGGTCCAAGAAGGCATGTAGTCTTTGCTGGTCTTCATGTTTCCTTAAAGTGCATATAGGTACACTGCAGCTCTGCTTCTGGAGTGGGGAGGTTGCTGTCAGTGGCAGTAGCCCAGGGCAGGCAGCTCTCAATTTCTTGGGAGCACATGCTTCTACTTCCTTTGTCCGAGGGGCAGCCACTGTAGTGTGCTGCACCACCCATTTCTTCGGGTGTAGGACATATTGTGGGCTAGAATGCTGGGGACCTGGCTGCACTGCAAGGTCCAACTAGCATCCTGACACTGCAGCCCTCTGGGTGGAAGTGGAGGGATGTCAGCAGGGCTTCAAAGATGGGGAAAAGCAAGGGTTATTAGATCCCAGGGCAGTATATAGTCTTTGAAGGCTGGGCTCTCAAAATTTCACTGCACTGCAGCTGCTTGGGTCTTGGGAGATGTGTAGGACCTAGTTTGACTCCCTTTCTCTAGTAGTGACATTGTATGGACTCCAGGAAGCTCCCTATACTCCTTTCAGGACCTGAGGGGGCTGAAGCATTCTCTCATGGCTAGGATCACAGAAGTCTGCAGTGGAAATGTAGACCACTGGGGGGCTCTCACATAACTTTTCTCTACATTGGATAGTTCCTCTTGGCTCTGAGATGATCCTTGCTGGGTCAGCTGCTTCACATTCCTCTCCTTCAGTGTTGTAGAGGTCCCCTGTTTCTTTCCTGTTGAATTCCAGTGTTCTCTGTAAGAAGCTAAATTTCAAATGTGGTTATCTACTTACTGTTTTAATCTTTTTTTGTGGAGGAGGTGAGTGCCTCTAGTAAGCTATCTTCAAGCTTCATGTTACTTGGGGACAATTCTTGACCCTGGTTATATTAGACCAGAAGTCATCAAACTATGGTCTGTGAACCAAATCTGGCTGTCAACTTTTATAAATAAAATTTTATTCAATCACTGCTAAGTTCATTTACTTATGTATTTCCTGTGACACCCAGAACATTTAAAATTTTTTCTATTTGTCTCTTTATAGAGAATTTTTGCTGACCCCTGCATTAGACTCATTGTGGAATATTTTTTAAAAAATTACTGCCTATGTTCCATTACAAATAATTAAATCAAAACTTGAAATCAGGTTTGTGAGTTGGTACAAGAAGCAGTGTTTTTTTTTTTTCCTTTAGCATTCTAGATTAATATAGTGGGCAACCAAAGTTAAGAGACACTAATAGATAATTTATATTCATGAGGAGTATGTGGTTTGTTTGGGAGAAAAAACATATAAAATTAATAAAAATACAATTGATGCATCTATAATGGAAACATTTACAAAGTTCCAAAGGAGCAGTGCATACAGAGCATATTAGTTCATTAGAGAAGTTTTCACAGGAGGGACATTTAAGTAGCTTCTTGAAGGATGCATCTACTGGTAAACAAGATCAATCCACTGGGAGTGGTGTCAGGGAGAGAAGCAGCAGTTTTAAATAGAGAGAACAGCATATGTAGAGGCTGGTAATTTGAAAGAGCTTGACCTATTCAATAAATGATCATAAGCTCAGTGTGGCCAGAACACTGAGAGGAGAGAAGGGAATGAGGTCATAGGATTGTAAGATTGGAAAAGTTGGGGCCAAATCAGGAGGAGCTTTGTATGTTAAGATTTAGAATTTCTTATATTGACAATGAGATTGAATAGAAAATTGAGTCTCTCTATAGAAAAATGAGTTTTTCTCTCTGTTAAATAAGTAGTTAGCTCAGATGATTACTAAGAACTTTGTAGTTCTAAAATATAGGTTTCTGAGATTATGTTGGTTCATATTTTTTATGTTCTCAGCACTGGGAGCATCGTGGGTGTTACATGAATGACATGGCCCCTGTAGTGAGTCACCTAGCCATCTCCTACAGTTGATTCATTTCTGTTAATAGTACAAATGAAGTCAGTGCTACCTTGTGAATTCACTACAAAGATTTGAGAAAACAGACTACTAGATGGAAAATGCCTTGTCTGGTCAGTGCAAAAAGGTCCTTAATATAGAGTATTATATAATGATAAAATACCTGTAAAATGCATATGTTTCATGCATAGAAGTGATATAAAATGAATACAGTTTTATTGTCAAAATTCACATTCTTCACAATTAATACCAGTGCTTATTATGCCTTAGCATTTATGAGTCTTTATACTCAAATCTTGGTGAATGAATTACTTTATGAGATCTTCTATATGAGATCTTTAAAATTTATTTTATTTCAATAGCTTTGGCAGCACAAGTAGGTTTGGTTACATGAGTGAATTGATAGTGGTGAACGAGTCTGGGCTTTAAGTGTACCCATGACCTAACTAGTATACTCCTTTCTTCCAAGTCTCCAGTGTCCATTATGCCGTTCTAATCTTCCATATGATACTATTTTATAACTTATCATCTATATCAAGTCTCTATATTATGATCTTATCTCTGTTCAGACACTAGGGTAGCTATATGCCTACTTGTATCTCTAACAAATTACATGTAACTGGCTTCATATCTTTAAGTGAAGCTATTCAAATTCTGGTATAGATTGAATAATATATCTACCTCTTTAAGGGTGTCCTGAAGTGTACAGAATAGCTGGTGAATAAAACAATAATATATGGTAGACTCAGTGATCGAAGAATCCAAGATGTTAAGGTAGTCTGATATTTGCATTCTGATTTGTTTTACCAAACATAGGTAGATGAATGCATCTAAAATTTCAAAAAGTAGTTAGAATGATGCAAGTTGAAATAGACAGACTTATTTGAGACACCAGCAAAAGCTGCTGGAAAAAACTCATATGGTTTCAGTAATTTGAATAGCAAACCTTTCTATTAAAGGAGATATCTTGAATGTTTTAAAAATGCTATTTAATTAGTAACTATTCCCCTATCTCTCTCAAAGAAAATTATAGAGAAACTCTAGAGTGTTGTTACTGTTGACCACTTTGCCCTACATTTTTTTCACAGACATTGATGAATGTGCTGAAGGACGCCATTACTGTCGTGAAAATACGATGTGTGTCAATACTCCAGGTTCTTTTATGTGCATCTGCAAAACTGGATACATCAGGATTGATGATTATTCATGTACAGGTAAATGGTGCCTATTTATTAAACTTATATTTTTGTATGCCTTAAGTTTACTTAAAATTTTTTTTGACTAATTTTTTATGTGTACCATAAATTTAAGAAAACATAAACAAAATCATATCTTTATTTGGTAGTGAATTCTGAATCTGTCCTAAAGAAAAGAATACCTGCTTGCTCTGAGTAATTTTATACTTTTTGTTTTTGTTAGGAAGATAAAGAAAAACTAAAAAAAAAGCAACAACACTATACTAAGTAGATACTTAAACAGTAGTTATGCTCAAAACTTGTGTAAATTATTACAGTCGATCTGAGAAATAACCCTTAAATGATACTTTCTTTATGAGACAGTAAATTTTTGAATATACTAGTAATGACATAAATAATGTGATATTTATTAGAAATAGTCTTAGAGTTCTATGGCATGGAAATATTAAAGATGTTTGCTCTTCTTCACACCTCTGGGAAGTACAGTTGAGCACTACTTCAAAGATTTTCTTATTTTTGTTGTATGAAATACCACTCCTTCCAGTACCATCCAGAGTCCTGTTCAGGGATATTGTGCATGTTAGTAATGTCTGAAGTTGTTCCTGGCTCGAGACTATACAACTTATTTCCCTCATGTTCTTTAGGTTCCTATCTATAGAATATGAAAAAAAAAATGTGGTGTGAGAAGAGTACCTTGAAGACTATGAGATTTGAGGAAATGTGGGTGTGAAACAGGATATTTCTTTGGATTTCTATTTTTTTAAAATAGGAGAAACAAAAATAACACATTTAAAAAACATGTAGAAAACTGGAGAGCATCTAAAATGTTCTTGTCGCTTTTTACTCTACTTTCTACTTTATGATATTTACCAGATGCATGCATAAACAGAACTTAGACTTTTGCAGGAAAAGAGAATTTATCTCTCTCTAGTAAAAATACGAATCTATAATAAGGTGTCACTCTGTCTTTGTTTTAATTGTCCATTTCTAAGTCTTCATTATAATGTTCATATTGGTTGCTAATAGATATCTTATTTATCAGAGCAGAAGAAAGGACCTCTCTCTAATTCAAATTCAAATATAGTATTTATAAAAACAAAATGATGGAAATAAAAAATAATGAGAAGTGACTTCCCAATCTATGGGGAATAATTGAAGATATCCCAACCATTATATTTAATACAAAGATGCCAATGAATTTACAAGTTCCTACTTTTTTCTGTCAGTTCACTCTAAACATTTCCATATTATAGAAACAACTCTGCACTTTTTGTTTTGACAAAATGTAAGCACAATAAACTGCAGAGTATCTTGAAGGAGGACTACAGAGATGCTTTTCAGCATAAAGAGACAGTAAAAGATCAAGTCATAATAAATAAATGGAGAATTGAATATACAGTTTACTGTAATATTGGTAATATCAATAAGCCTGATTTTCAATTTAATAGTTAAAAAAATTATCTAAGATAAAAATGCTGCATCTTAGAAAGCAGATATTTCAAGATGTGCTCTTTAAAAATAAGAGTGCAAGCAGTTTTTGAGTCTGCTGATTCTGTGTGTATAGACTTGAAAAAGCTTTGTACATTTTATACTTCCTAGTGATTCTTTTTGCTTTTCTCATATTCTTAGAATAGTGTTCGAAATTTTAAGTAGGAGGACATAACACATAATTTGGCCTGATGTTGAATGAGGAGTGTTTCTCCAGGGCAGGATATTTTCTAAAGGTTCATTTCTGGTCTGAGTCTGTCTTCTGGGTATAAATCCAAGGAATAGCTTAGCTTTCACACATACATGAAATCATCTTCTTTGGTTCCACCTCTCCCTGTGCATTTTTCTTCCAAGTAAAATCTCCCAAATTAATATTTGGTTTTTGATTATTTAGGGGGAATTTTCCCTTTGATTTCAAAGTATCTAATGATATAAATGAAGTATCCCTTTGTACGAATGCGGAGGAGGGCTGAAATTATTTACGAAAACCTGTTCAGGCTATGAATTTTGTGCCTCAGGAGCCAGAGCCAAGAATTTCAAGATCTGGCAGATGATGGGATGTATTCCCTTAATGAGGCACTAGCATTTCCAACTAGCATCACTATTTCTATGCTTCCACTTAAAGAAGAGAGACTTTCTTGCTCTTCGATTTTTTTATCTACTGTGACTCGGTCTACAAATTTGAGAATTTATATCTGTACACAAAATTTGAGTTTTTTAGGGTGTATGAGTAGATTTTCTTTTCTTTTCTTTTCTTTTTGAGTCAGAGTCTTACTCCATTGCCCAAGCTGGAGTGCAGTGGCATATTCATGGCCATCCCAATGTCGACCTGCTGGGTTCAGGCGATCTTTCCACCTCATCCTTCCAAGTAGCTGGAACTACAGGCAGTTGCTACCATGCCCGGCTAATTTGTTGATTTATTGTAGAGGTGAGGTCTCACCAAGTTGCCCAGGCTGGTCTTGAACACCTGGGCTCAGGCAATCCTTTCACCTCGGCCTTCCAAAGTTCTGGGACAGGCTTGAGCCACCGTGCCCGACCCTAGATTTTATTTTGTAATCCAGAGTCAGGCAAATATTGCCAAAACTTTTTTTTGTATTAGTCCATGGAGGGTAAACACATATTCTGAGTTTCTGTAAAGGAAATACATGTTTAAACTCTGCATTCTTGGATTATTCTCCCCACATTTTGATATTAGAGTCCATAGAAAAAGTTAAAAGAAATCACCCCTCTGATGGGTGTTTGCTTTATGGCCAAAGACATCCAGGAGATTTCTTTTTAAGAGCCCCCATAAAACCAGGGTAGGACTTCATTTCTCTGATAAAGATTAAGATTGATTTTCTCTGAATTTTCGTAACAGACACTTACATATTTGCAGTGGAAGATCTTCCAGGATAGATGTCAAGACACCACTGCAGAGCCAGTCCCCAATGTTTGTGGCTGAGCTTTTGAAGTTCCACATTAGTTTGGCATCTGTATTCCTACCCCTCTTTCCTGTTAAAGAGTCACTCAAAACACTGTACACAGAAGACTCTCAGAGTTTCTTATCCCATCTGAAAATAAATCATAGATATTCTAGTTAAAGAAGATTCTAAGAGTAATATATATTATTTTATAGTCAAGAGCTTTGAGCAATAAAATAAGCTTTTTTTTCCTTCTTCTTTAATTCAGTAGCTTGGCATAGAAATTAGGTGTGTTACAGAGTAATTATGTTCTGTAGTTTCTGTTTATCAAATTTCATATTTTTTCCTTTCAGTTTCAGATTGAGCTAGATTTTCCTCATGATAGTAAAATTTTGGAGATGGAAGAATTATTGAAAGTTGATTGATATAGTTTGAATATTTGTCCTCTCCACCTCTCATGTTGAAATGTGATTCCTAATGTTGGGGGTAAGGCCTAGTGGGAAGTGTTTGGATCATGGGGTTGAATCCCTCATGAATGACTTGGTGCCATCCTCTTGGTAATGAGTGAATTCCCTATTAGTTACCACAAGAACTGATTGTTAAAAAGTGGCCTGCACCTCCTCCCCTACTCTCACCATGTGACATGCCTGCTCCCCTTGTCTTCTGCCATGAGTAAAAGCTCCCTGAGGCTCTCACCATAAGCAGATGTTGGCACTATATTTTTCTAGTCTGCAGAACTGTGAGCCAAATAAACCTCTTCTCTTTATAAACTACCCAGCCTTAAGTATTCCTTGATAGCAATGCAATATAGACTACTACAAAGATAATTTAGTTTAATCCCTTAACTTCACAAATGAGACTGAGGCTTAGAGACATTAATTGCTTTACCCATCGTCAGACATCTAGTGAGAGATAAAGGGGGCCAGAAGGCAAGCCTCCTTATTATTAGCTGTTATCCTATTCACCATTTGTCTAACTTGTAATCATACAAAAATAAAGGGAAAAGATTCATATTTTACATAGAAATATATTATTCACTATGTAGTGTTTAGTAATTAAACTGCCTTCTTTATAGATAATTTAGGTTCATTAGCTTCAACTCCAAGAGAAATTTTCTCCTACAGCTCTTATCATAATAACCCTAAATCAGAAATTAGTAGAATAAATATAAAACATCATCATCTGGGCCTCTGACTATTCCAGAGTTACAGCAGTGACTCAGTCGCACCATTTGCACAAATGCATCAGTTTATACTCTTCTAAGCTCATTAATTTTCCTTCCAGGGAAGGTGTTATTATTTTTTCCAGTTAATGTTTCGTAATTTCCTCACATCCTTTCCTCTTTTTGTAGAAGAAAGACTGGGTGTACCTACAAGTGAAGAAAGAGAGAGAGAGAGAGAGAGAGAGAGAGAGAGAGAGAGAGAGAGAGAGAGAGAGAGAGAGAGAGAAGCAGGAGGAAGGAAAGGAAGAAGGAAAGGAAGAAGGGAAGGGGAAGTAGGAGAGAAGAAAGGGAGAGAAGTGAAGGAGAGAAAAGACTGAAGAAAAGGAAAGGAAGGGAAAATAAAAGATTTTGGACCATATGAACCAAGACATTTGAAGCTCATTCTACGGGATCTCTGCAAACAATAACTAATTCTTATGCATAACAAAATTTCTTGGTTATTTATCTGGCCTAATGGCTTCCTTGGCTCCCTCACATAAGTGTTAATTAAATTGCACACATTTTCTTGAGTATTACTGGGCATCTCTTTTAGGAACTGGTCTTGTGTAATGAGTAAAGCATAAAACATCTCTAAAATTAAAGATGGAATCAATAATTTTGGATAAGTAGTTGAGTGAAGGGGCACTCATTTCAGGTCTTCCTGATAAATTGCTCTACTCCGAGTTTTACAAGAAAAAAAGAAATTCTGATTTTTTTGTGTTGATGAGTTTGTATTTTTCTTATGTTGTACAGTTCTTTAGATTGAGAACAGGAGTATGGGAAGGGATGCGTAAAGGGCTCTTGTCCCAGCTTAGGGAGTAAATTAATCCTTTAGGTGCCTTCCTACCTGCCAGAGGTTATTTGACAATGTCTGGAGATATTTTTGGTTATCACAACTGTGGGTGGAAGAAATTACTACTGGCAGCTGATAGGTAGAGGCCAGGGATGCTACTAAATATCCTATAATATTACTAGTAGACTAGTGATCCTTTTGAGAAAATATTTTAATTCCTAGAACCTTTTCAACAGAGAATTTTTCTTTGATTACTTTCAAATGAGTCATTAATCTTCATCCTGCACCAGGCATCTGGCACAAGACTGACCCCTTCCCGCCAGAATTATATGACCAAAGTGTCAATATTGTCCAAAGCCAATGTTGAGAAATCCTGCTTTGGAGTTACCAATCAAAATGATACAATACGCACTTTCTTTTTAACTCTTCCTGTTCCTCTTTGAGTTTCCTTTAAGCCCTGTATGGTGATACGTTCTCTCACTTCTGATGGTCCCCAGTGTCCTTTATTGTCCTTTGGTCACAAAAAGAAACTCTTTTCAGTAAGTCCCACTTCTCACCAAAAGTTCTTTCTACTCCTTTCTCCCATTCAAACTCTGATCTTAGCTTAACCTTGGGTAATTATTCTCCAAAGGTAAAACTGCAGGCTTCAGCAGAGGCAGCAGAGAGAATTTTCTAGGGCCCCTCAAATTATGCTATCCTGATCCCTGCTCAATATACTTTTTACTGACTCTTATTATTTCTATTATCCCAGGGCCTTCTGATGCTGGCTTTGGTTCGTGTCATGTATCACAGGAGGTTCATAAAGTATCTAAGCACAAGGAATTCTACTAGATACTTGATTTTTTGTTGTTAAACAAAGAGCCTTCTCTGGTTTTCCTCAAGGAGTTTAACTTCTGAAAGCTCTTAACTTTTTATTGTATCGAATATGCCGTGCTTACACTTTATGATCCTGCTGTGGTCACCTCTTTTTCTCTAACATAGTCAATGCTGATTTTTAAAAAATGTTACTAGCATCCTATTTGTCAGGCTTGTTTAATTTGCTGAATATGGAGAAAGAGTGGTGAATTTTATGATGATATTCTGTTTTCTTCACTTTATTACTGTTGATTTCCTAACATTAAAAGAGTCTTGGATACTATTGTCAGGTACAAAAGGTTACAGAAAGGATTTACTGCTGGGCAACTGAAGCAAATATTTTAAGCCAGTTGTAATCCACGCATACCCCTTCTTCAAATAGCTTGTGTATGTTTCTTTACAGTTTTCTATAAAATAATGCTAGAAAAGGCAATTTGCTTAATGTGTTTAAAGAAATGATATTTTGAAAAGTCAGCAATAATATTTTTTTTATCCTGACTGCTTCCAAAAAATTATATTGAAGCTAGAGATGTACTGTATGGATAAACCATAATTTTATTATCTGCAATTTAATTCTCAATGGATTTATCAAAATCACAAATACACAAGACAGATAATTTATTATGTGTGTGGGTATACCATGGTCATTACTGACATATAAAGGAAGTAAGAATACTGGGGCAATGACAGGGAGGATAGAGGGTCACAGGAAACACAGATCAGAGAGAACGACAATAAAGAAAAGGAAGTGAAAATATGCATATCAACTTTCACAAAAAAAACCCTTAAATAAACAAAGTTATTTTAGTTGTCAAATGTCTCAAGGACTTTCTTTTTAGTAAAACACCTAGCACAGAAGAAATATTTAATAAATGTTAGCTGCCATTGGTATTGTTGCTAATATTATAGTTAGCCAAGTTATCCTCTTGAGGAAATGTCTTATTTCTCTGGGACCCTTTCAACTGAGCTCTTTTCTCTGGTTACTTTTAAACTGAGCCATTAATTTTCATAAAATAGATAACTTTGTTGGAACAATGGACTCAATGCATTATTGTTTATTCAACCATATTTACTATGCACCTAGGAATAGGGGCTTAAAAAAAGAAAGGGAAACCTTGATGTAAATGAATAGCACTCACTTTGGAAGTCAGAAAATTTCTTCCCTTAGGAGGATTTATTGTACTTCTTAGGACTAGGATGGGGAGATTCCCATTGTTCTTGAGAATAAGTGTTAGATTGTAAAACCTCAGGGCTGGCTGGATGCATCCAAGGCTCTGCTGGGGGTACTAATTTGCCCAGGGTATAGAATAGAACCACTAAACAATCAGTGAATATGGTCAGTTCTCAAGCAGGGCAGATTTTATGAGCCTGGCTGCTTCTATGTGGATTTCTTTTCTAAAGAATCACAATCAGCAACCAGAAATCCTATTCTACCATCTGGCCACTAGTTGCCATGACTATTGGAAAAGGCTTTTGCATTTTTGTGAACAACCACTCCAAATTTTCTTTTCCTGAAATCAGCATTGCAAACTATAATTAAATTGTGGCATATGTCAGCCTTTTTATAAAACTTGAAAATCAGACCACTTTAGGTTTTAAAATTTAAAACATGCCCTCTAAAGCTAAAAGATGCCTCATTCATCTCCTGTGGTTCATTATATATTGTACTGTGTAGTTATTATTAAGTAATTTGAAAATATAAACATGATCACAAACAGCAAATTTAAATACTAAGCCCCAGGACTCAAAGAATTAATGGTGAAAAACTACTTCTAAACAAACATAATCCAGGAAGCATCACTAGGAGAAAGTGTACTGTGGTTACTAAGAAGGGTTAATGTTTAGAAAACTTCAGGCCACATTTAGAAAACTTGCAGAGAACAGAAGTGAGACGTGTCTCCACAGTTAGTGAGGAGGCCAAGGCAATGTGCTTATCTCTTTTCTGAAACACATATGTGCACGCATACAATTAGCAGTCAGCTCAAAACGGAATGAGCTCAAAGGCTCAGGGAGCCGAATTGCCTTTTTAAAGATGAAAAGCTTGGAAAGGAGTCTGTGCTCTCTGAATCTGTCAGTGAATGGGGGAAGCATACCAGCTCCAAAACAGGCTTGTCAGACAGAGCCCTTCTGAAGCATCTCATGCAGCTGTCGTATCCACGTACAACTTCCCGCCAGAGGCCATGGTTTGGTCTTCAGAGCACCCAGTGTCATGTGTCCACGGGAACCTGACTCTATGCAAGCTTGCCTGAGCACTGAGGTGACGGGCACTGCCTTATTAGCAAGCCTCACCTACCTTGACTTGGTTAGTCAGTAAACCCTAATTCAGCCTTGTCCCCAATGGATGTATTATTTTAGTTTTAATTCAAGATTTTTATTAGAATAGCATAGTGCTAAAAATGCACATAGGGGAATAAAAGGTTTATACATGCCAGCAGTATAATAATGGCGGTCGGTGTCTTAGCAACAGATACCTGTAGAGGACAGGATTGCTAGAGTTGAAGATCAACAGGTGCCTCTCATTTCCTTTCTTGATCGTTGGCATTGGCATGTTAGTGGGGATAAAGTTTGACCTTGTGCCTTATTACCATTTGAGTGCTCCATGAAACAGAGTTCATCTTCCCATTCTGCTGCTGATCTAATCTTGCAGTGGGTGTGTAACCTCCTTGTCTTGCTGCTCTACTTTTCTGCCCAGCCCAGGGTGCCTCTGAAGTGCACATTCATGACAAGTCATGGTTGTGGGTCCCAAGATTAAGTTTTTTCTCTCTAATCAGGAGCCTTGTCTCATATGTGGAGTTCTGCCGGGGTGAGACACAGCTACACTGACTACTTGGATAGTGCTTTCTTACAGTGTCTGTGGGTCGGGAATATGGGTCTGTATCTCACAAGGCTGCAATTGAAGTGTCAACTGGGTCTGAGGAAGGATTTATTTCCAGGCTCACCTGTGTGGTTGTTGGCTGATTTAGTTCCTCACTGGTGGCTGACTATAGGCTGTCCTCAATTCCTTGCTATGTGGGCCTTTCCAACATGGCAGCTTGCCTCATCAAGACCAGTAAAGACAGGAAGCTTGCTAGCAACATGGAAATCAGCATCTCTTGCAACTTAACCATAGAACTGACATCCTATTACTTTTGCTGTTTAGGCAGATTAGAAGCCAATCACTGGATCCAGCCTATACTAAAGGGTAGGGGATTACACAAAGGCAGGCTATCAGGAGATGGATAGCACTGGAGACCGTTGTAGAGTCTGACTACTACAGACATTGAATATCATGTATAGTTAATTAACTCATATCAGCTAAGTACAGATAAATAGTATCAGGTTGAAGAATAAGAGTAGAGAGCATTAGAGTAGTAAAAATATGTTGTGTAAGAACTGTGTGAGTGATTGTGGAAAAACTCATAAGCTGTCACACATTTCTTTATGCCAGAGCTTTAATATGGGTGCAGGGTAAGGTTATTGTCCAATTTAATAGATGGGGATAGTATAAATCAATCAGTACTGCACAATGTGGTGGAATTTATAACAAAGAAATGTGCAAAGAGCTATGGGAGCCTGGAGAAGGCAGTTAGACATTTGGCTGAAGCCTGGGTATGGCTTCATCAACCAAGTGACATTGAAATTGAGGTTTTTAATGATGGACAGACATTTCAGGAGATGAAGAAGTGAGAGAAGATATTTTCAGAAGAAGGAAGAGTAGGTACAAAAGTATAGGCGGTCATATGATAGCAAGTTTAGTGTGATTGAATTGTAAGAGATAAAGCCAGAAAGTCCTGTAGAAAATTCTAATGATACATTTCACGGTTTCTGAAACATTTCAGTTACTCTGTGCACATTCTAATTAGGATGTGCACATTGAAGTTTAATGCTTTATTTTGGACTGAGTGCAGTGGCTCATGCCTGTAATCCTAGCACTTTGGGAGGCCGAGATGAGAGGATTGCCTGAGCTCAGGGTTTGAGACTATCCTGGGCAACTTGGCATAACCTTGTCTCTATAATAAATAAAAAATTTAGCTGGCTATGGTGGTGCATACCTGTGGTTCCAGCTACTTGGAAGGCTGAAGTAGAAGAATCACCCAGTAGGTCAAGGCTGGCAAACTCACAGCCACTGCACTCCAGCCTGGTCGACAGAGTGAAACTTCAACTCAAAAAACCCCCAAAAAGCTTTATTTTGTTTCTGTTGTGTGTTATTTTTCTTTTCTGCTGAAAAATTGCTTATTAAATTTATGATACTCTAATAGTGAATGCAGGCCTAGGATCAAGGTGATATGGTATTACATTTCAAAGAAGACGGAATGCTTTGCTGGTGTTCTTGGAACTCTATGAAAGCAAATTTTCACTGTGGCCTAATGAGAGCTGATTTCAGAATTTTTCTAGAATGAAGTCATAATCATCAAGCAATTATTACCCGATGCATTTATGAATTAGATACCATATAGGTTCATTAAATATGGCAAAATACATCAATGGCAAACAATAAGAACAAGACAGAAAATGGCCAAAGAGCTTTTCTTTTCAGTCTGTCCAAATCAAATTATAATTTTTCCTGGGCCCCCTTTTCCTCATGAACATTTTGTGACATTTTAGTTTGTCAGACAGAGCCTTCCTAGATTTGAGTACTTGTTTTACTGCCCACTATAGCTGTGACCGTGAGCAATTTACCTAACCTTTTGCCCTCAGTTTCTTCATCTTTAAAATGAAGTGATATTACATGCCTTATATGTTGTTTATAGAATTAAATGAGATGAAGCATGTAAATAATTAGTATAATAGTTAAAGCATAATAAACACTCAATAAGCAATAGTTATTATTGTTTCCATTTGTGATAGGATAATGTTCCCCTGCCCCAAAAAAGATGTTCATATAAGCCTCAGAACCTGTGAATATGCTACCTTACATGGCAAAAGGGACTTTTCAGATAAGATTAAAGTTAAGGACTTTTAAATGAGCACATGGTCTTGGGTTATCCAGGTGAGCCCAATCTAATTACAAATCCTTGTAAGAGAATAACTTTTCCTGACCTGGAAGAGGGAGATGTGACTATGAAAGATGGACCAGAAGATGCAACATTATGGGCCATGAGAGGCCATGAGCAGGAACGTAGGCAGCCTCTAGAAGCTGGAAAAGGCAAGGAAACAGATTTACCCACTAGAGTCTCCAGAAAGAAATGTAGCCCTGTGGACATCTTGACTTTAGCCTGGTAGATGTAAATGGGACTCTGGCCTATAGAACTATAAGATGAATGTATGTTGTTTCAAGCTACTGAGTTTAGAGTGATTTGCGAGGACAGCAATACAAAATGAGGCCGGGCTCGATGGCTCAGCCTGTAATCCCGTGCCTTTGGGAGGCTGAGGTGAGTGGATTGCCTTAGCCCGCGGGTTCGAGACCCGCCTGGGCAAGCAAGACCTCATCTCTACAATAAATCAAAAAAATTAGCCGGGCGTGGTAGCGCGCGCCTGTAGTTCCAGCTACTTGGAAGGCTGAGGCGGAAGGATCGCTGGAGCCCAGCAGGTTGAGGCTGCGGTGGCCAGGAGCGGCCACTGCACTCCAGTCTGGGCGACAGAGTGAGACTCCAACTCAAAAAAAAAAAAAACAAAAAAAACGATGATGTTGTATTAGGCCCGAGTCTGCAAGCTGGCAGTCCGGAGGCTAAATGGTGCCAGGATAGATATGGTGAATTTGGTTCACCTAAGGTGGTGGTGTGTTAATTTTGCCAACATTAGAAGAATTGACTAGTGTTACAGAAAAGTCTGGACTCCTTGAGAAGTTTTAAAAAATCGCATGATCTAGAAACATTGGACCTGAACTCCCAAATAGCAGCAGTGTGTCAGAGCAGTGTCCCTGCTATGTAGAGGGCACCTGCCATTTCAGTTTGCAGCATTCCTGTGTCTTGATACCCACTCAACTTCATGCATTGACATTACTTGCCCAGCCCTCATCTCAGAATGAGTACTGGGATGAACTGGGACACAAACACATCCATCCACCAGTGAGAGATCATTTTTAGAATCTGCACTGATATTGGCCACAACTAAGTCTGCTATATTTTGGATTTACATTGCTGTAGCATCTTGGCTTGACAAGAATGATGCCCACCAAATGCAAAATGCAGCTGTCTTCTCTAGCGTTTCCTTGAATGCTGTCATGCTGATGTCTATCCTCTTAGACATTGTTGGCTGTTGAGCATTTCTAGAGGCCGGTCCTTTGCTAAAAATACTGGCTGGCTCAGTATATTCAAACTGCCATTGTCATTCTTAAGGTACAGAATTGTTTATTATCCAGAAGCTTTATTGACAAAGTTTGGGACATTTTACACCCTTGGGATTCATCGCTTCATCTCTGGTAGAGTTAGAATTTATAGTTCAAGTGTTCATTTTTCAAGACTAAAAGTAAAATTCAGAAACCCAAGGGATTTTTTTTTTTTACAAATTCTGTACATACTAGTTTACAAATGAATGCCAAAGACTATTGAGAGATTGCTTTTCCAAATTTGAAATTCTCAAGTTTTGCTTTACTTTGGTTGATGGAAATGATAAATGTAATCATATGTGAACCTACCAATTTTTATATTTTGTATTTCTATACATACATATATTATACTTTGAGACCCAAACTACCTTTTGTGAAGGAAACATCTTCAGCAGCAAAGTTACTGAGTCTGAGTTTTGTTTCCAACTTTGTAAATCATGCGATGAGACCTGTGGCTATTTCCAGTCACACATGATAAAAATACCCTGTGCCTCCTGGATGTTTCTGGACCTTCAAGGTCAATAGGCTGAATTATGAATTCTTGGAGGTTTATCTTTGCTCCCCTTTTCTTAGGGTGCCCCTTCAGTGGCAAACTCTTCTCTCATTTGAGGAAGACCTTCGTCTTCCTGCTTGTTCCTCTTCCTTCCTCACCTCCCCTTTTACTATAAAAGAGGAGGGATCTGTTAGTGGTCATTTGTTCTTGTGGGTGACTGACTAGTGATATTTGGGCAGAATGAGTTCAGGGATTCTGGATAAGTGTCTGCAGTTTTAAAATACCATCCTAAGGCTTTGTTTATCATTACAGGAACTTAAAACCAATTAATTAGCAAATGAGTGAATATTTTAGGGACCCCAGGAATCATCCCACCCTTTTAGACTGCCTCTGAGAATAAAATCTTTCAAAAGTTTTTTTAGAGGTTATTGGAGTTGGGAAGGGAAGTTTGGAAGTAACCCCATGCTGAAGGGCCTCTTGTCTCTTGACAAGAGATGAACTCAGGGCTGACTCAGTGCTCTAAAACCTCGTCTGGAATCAACTGAGGCTGAAGACCCTTTTCCTAATTGTTGTCCTGGAGGGGTAGGGAGAACAGGATGGCATATAAGTAACCCCTCAGCCTCTGAGCTAAGATATCCCACTCATCAGAGACATTATGACAACTGACAAAAATATGTGAGAATCAGCCATGCTAATTGTGAAGTGTGCCAGAGCTCTTTGTTTGTAAAAATTGGCCTTTATTATTTGGATAGAAATCATTACCCATGTCCAAGTAATCCACACAATCCCTTTTTCTGATAAGAAAGTTGTGCCACACTGTGCCTTTTTCGTGACCATGCAGGCCCGGGCCCAGGCCCATGCTCTACTTCCACTTGATTTTCCTTCCCTCTTCTCAAGTGGCATGCATGCTTACTTCAGCTTCTGACCTAATTATTTAGGTGGTCTTGAGTGAGAATTTCACATGTCAGGCTCCTTGTGACCTCCCTCATCCCTATCCCCACTACCTTCCCAATAGAAAGACCCATTGCCCTGGAATGCACCAGTGTGTCTTCTTGCTGTGTGATACAAACTTAAAAACAAGTCATGTGTCCTTAATGCTCTTTTATTAGCAGAGGTTTTGCAAACACACGTGCCCAGCGCCATCACAACATCTTTCAGTCTTGTCTCTCCACCATCCAAGTGGACCTTGAGAAGCTATTGGTGCTAACTTCCACAATGTAAAACAGACCGAAGAGTGGGGAAGTAATCAATGTATTTTGAAGTTTTTGGCTGCTAGGAGCCTTGCACCCATAGACACAATTAATGTTCACATCATACATGCAAAGTTGATGCTTTTATTCTGTGTTTTATTGTAGTGGTAGAGGGGGAAGAGAGATGTTGCTGAGCCTGGGTGGGTAGGGAACATGCCAATGGCCATGTAACTAGTAACTGAGAACAACATGCTTGAACTCTGCTCTTGTTATCTAATGAGTGTAGGCTATGGCTAAGACTGCAGACCATAGCTAAGCTCTGTTTCCAAATAAAGATGAAGGAATTGAGGGGAAGGAGAATTAATGAAACATGTGTTGTAAATCACTTAGCTAATATTGCCCCTGCACACGCTCTTTGAGAACTTCCTTTCAAGGAGAATATTAATGATCCGCTGTTTCTTACTTGTGAGATGTGAAGTTACTGGCTTATCACTGCTGGGCCTGGCATGTTGAGCCCTGTTTTTATTTATTAATGTGATGAGGGTACTTATGGGGAAGGAGGGTCCCTGTTGTGTGGTGGCAGCAATTATCAGTGTTGCTGTGTGGCTGCAGGAGCCGAAGGCAAGTGCTGGTTTCTTCCTTTCTTTTTCTTCTTTTAAAAAATCCCATTATATAATTTAACAATCATTTTGTTCCATAGTGAGATGAAAAGAATTTAGCAGCCTTCAACTGGAGCTGAATAGAGAAGCAAATTACGGAAATCACTGACATTAGTGCCCGATTAGCACAGGATTGTTTCCTGTGGAATATTGGAAAGTATTTGTCCAATCTAATTTTGAAAGATTGGAGTCCCTGGGCTCCCATTGCTTTCCTTGGGAGCTGTAATCATGTGGCCTAATAGAGCTCAGCGGTGGGACACTTTCTCCAGCTGATACGGGACCAATGGGTGGACTCATAGGAGGTCTACTCACTGTGTTTTTCAGAATGGGATTTGGGGAAAGGACACAAACATAATTTGCTCACTTGGAAAAATAAAATATTCTTTTCCTTCTACCAAAGGATATATACTGGGTCCATCCTGCTGGCACTGAACCCTGGTTTGCTACATAATGGGATTTTCTTTAACTTTGGAGAATCCCCAAAATAAGCAGTGTAATGAACACTCTGTGCCCAAAACTAGCCCAACTGCTTTCAGCCAGTGGCCAATCCTACCCCATCCACATGCCCATATATTTCCTCCTTTCTAGTATTATTTTGGAACAGACCTTACTTATCATGTTTTAAAATTCTGATGGTCTATATATAACATAAAATTTACCTAAGTTATAACCATTTTCAATGTATAATTCAGTGTCATTCAGTACATTCCAGTGTTGTGCACTGTCCCCGCAATCTAGTTCCAGAATGCTCTCACTGCTTCAAAAGGAAACTGTGTACATGTTCACTTGTCGCTCCTGTTCCCCACGACCCCCAGTCCTGGAAGCCACAAATCTGCTTGTCTCTGTGGATTGCACATTTTGGACATTTCATATAAATGGAATCTGACAATATGTAGCCTGTTTGACTGGCTTCTTTCACGTAACAATATTTTCACGGTTCATTCATCAGCACTTTATTCCTTGAATAATCCTTTGTTGTGTGGATATTCTAGATTTTGTTATTTCTTCATCTCTGTTGATGGACTTTTTGGTTATTTCTACCTTTTGTCTTTTGTAAATAGACTGCTTTAAACATTCATTTACAAGTTTTTATTTGAACACCTGTTTTAAATTTTGAGGGTATATGCCTAAGTGTAAAACTGCTGAGTCATATGTCAGTTCTATGTGTGGTCTATGTGTAACCTATTGAGGAGCCCACAAACTGTTGACCACAGTGACTATACCAGTTTTCATTCCTACTGGCAATGAATGAGAGTTCCATTTTCTTTGTATTCTTGCCAGTATTGTGATTTTCTGCTTTATTTTTTCTTAACTTATAGTCATCCTGGTGGGTATAAAGGGGCATCTCATTATGGTTTTGATTTGCATTTTTCTAATGACTAATGATATTGAGCATCTTTTCATGTGATCATTAACTACTTGTGTATCTTCTTTGGAGAAATGTCTGTTCAAGTCCTTTGCCCATTTTTAATTGGGTTGCTTGTCTTTTTGTTTTTGTGTATAAGAATTCTTTATATATTCTGGATACTAGACCCTTACCAGATATATGATTTGCAAATACTTTTCCCATTCTGTGGGTTTTCCACTCTCTTGATACTACCCTTTGATTCACAAAGGTTTATAACTTGATGAAATTCATTTTATTTATTTATTTTTCTTTTGTTGCTTGTACTTGTGTTGCTATGTAAAAGAAGCCATTGCTAAATCCAAGATCATGGAGACTTACCCCCATATTTTCCACTAAGAGTTTTATAGTTTTAGTGCTTATTTTTAGGTCTTTGGGCCATTTGAGCTAATTTTTTTAATATGGTGTGAGGTAAAAATCTAATACTATTTTTTTGCATACGCACATTCAATTTTCCCAGCACCATGTGTATTAGAGACTGACAATTTTATCCATAAGTATTTCAGCATTTTTCTCTAAAAGATAAGAATTTTTTTACACAATCACAGTGCCATTGTCACACTTTCAAAATATTAACCATAATTCTTGAATATCATCAAATATCTAAGTCTGTATTCAAACCTGGGATTGTCTCAAAATGTTTAAAAACTCTTTTCTAAAAATCAAAATATCTCAAAATGTTTAAAAACTCTCTTTTAAATATCCAAGTAAGGTGCATTCATTGCAGTTCGTTGGTATATCTTTTTAAGTGTTTTTGAATCTACGGGTTTTCCTTCCATCTTTTTTTCCTCCCTTTATGTGTTGAAAAAAGTATTTGTCTAGACTAGTTTGCTAGTCTAGATTTTACTGATTGTATTTCCATAGTACAACATGTTCCTCAGTTCCCTGAATATCCTGTGAATTGGTGGATGGAGCTAGAGGCTTGATCAGTCAAGGGTGTTGTTGTTGCTGTTGTTGTTGTTTGCGGGGGGAGGGGGGGCAAGACTGTGTCACAGATGATATTGTGTCCTTTATTAAGAGACAAATTGTATATACTTTTTTTTTAATGTTAGAAGCCATTGATGATCACTGCCTGAGTCTGTTAGTTTATTAGGAGGTATAAAATAGGATTACTCTAATTCTATCATGTCTTCATTTAGTAGTTGGAATACTTACTGTTATGAAAAGAAACATTCTCTCTTTTATTATACAATTACCCACTGGTAAAATTTGTGTAAGAAAGGCACGATAGCCGAGCTCCGGTGGCTCAGCCTGTAATCCCGCGCTTTGGGAAGCTGAGGTGAGTGGATTGCCTGAGCCCGCGGGTTCGAGACCCGCCTGGGCAACTTGGTCAGACCTCATCTCTACAATAAATCAAAGATTAGCTGGGTGTGGTAGCGTGCGCCTGTAGCTCCAGTTACCTGGAAGGCTGAGGCGGAAGGATCGCCAGAGCCCAGCAGGTCGAGGCTGGGTGACACAGTGAGATTCCAACTCAAAAAAAAAAGAAAGGCAGGATAAATTCTTTTTATTTTTTTTAGTTTGCAGTAGATGAATTTATTTTGATCAGAGGATTATAACAATGAAGAGTATGTTTTCTAGGAACTAATTTAGCACATTGCAATTTTCTTACCTGTATAATGAAATAAAATATTGTGAGTTTTTTTACTCTAAGATATTTCTTGTTAGGATAAATTCTTTATTCTTTCATTTGCCAGTTCTCCAATTAAGAGGTTGATTTTTTATTTTCTTCTAACAGTGTCATTTACATTCTTTTGGGAGAAGGGGTGACTTTATTAAAGCATTTAATTGAGCATATTTTATATGTTTCTAGACATTGCAGTTGTCATTCTTATTAATGCTTATATTATCCAATTTTTAACCACCGGGAGTCTCTTCAAATTGACTCCCGAGTCTTTTTTTTATTTTTTATTTTTTAGTGGGTGTCTCACTCTGTTGCCCAGGCCAGAGTGCAGTGGCACGCTCATGGCCACCCCAGTGTCGACCTGCTAGGCTCAGGCAATCCTTCCGCCTCAGCCTTCCAAGTAGCTGAAACTACAGGCGTGCGCTACCACGCCCGGCTGAGTTTTTGATTTATTGTAGAGATGAGGTCTTGCCAAGTTGCATGGGATCAGGCCATCCTCTCACCTCGGCCTCCCAAAGTGCTGGGATGACAGGCTTGAGCCACTGTGCCCTCCCACCCTGCCTCTGAGTCCTTTTAACATCTTCCAGGTTATTCATATGGTAATTTTCCAACTTGTGTCTGGTTGGAAGGTAGTCTGTTTGTTGTGGCACTTCCCAGATTTTTCTACAAAAGCTTCTTATAGGTCTTGAAACTTCCACTGACTCTTTAGAGAAGATGGGAGGCTTTCCCTAGCCTTTGTGGAATCATGAGAAGACAAGTCAGAACAGGCATTGGAAACTCATTCATGAGACTCATTTCATGAGATTTTATTGAACTTACGGAGAAAAAGAAAAGATAATTTCTGCCTGAAGATTTTGCAGCCTCGTGGTGTCTCTTTTAGGACCTGGAGACAGAGTGCTGATGTCAAAAACATACATTTGGACAGAGCCGGAACCAGCAATGTGATTGTATTGTGGCTCCATTTTAGTTCTGTATCTAGGATGAAGTCAGGAATTGATCGTTAGTCATTATGAATTATTTTCATATAGTTACAAAAAAGTAACACCATATGCCTAATAAGGTGACTTGTAGAAAATATTTTTTGAAGAAGAAAGGATGGAAGTTGGTGTGTTTTTCTAAGCTTAGAAAATGCATGTAAAAGTACATAGATTGCTCTTTTTTTTTTCTTTCTGCTCTCTACTTCCCTGTTAAATAAGGGCAATGCTTATTTTCTGCCTATTTAATGAAGTTGCTGAGTACTATAATGAGTTTATATTTATAGAGCGCTTGGAGCTTTTTGGATGAAAGGTGCTAAATTAGAGTTTATTGTTTATTGAATTTATCTAATGTATCCCACCTCCTGGGAACATTTGCTGAAGTTAATTAAAGGCAATCTCTACTCTGACAGCTTACAGTGCCACTTGCAAACCAATGACATAAACAGTGTGCACATGTGTCACCATAAGCTGGGACACCTAGAGACCCAGAGCCCTTTCTGACGGGGAATAATCCTACTCACATGAAAGAAGAGTTCACTGCTGAGTGAAAACACAGAGGTAGTCTCTACTTTGCCTGAGTTACCTACCTACTCCCATTTTTAAAATATACTTAGAATATGGAGATTTTCCTTAATTTTCAACTGTAACATATGGGGTTGGGGAGGAAATGAAGACACAAGTTTATGTTTTATATATTGTTTTATGATCACTTTTTCTTTGCAGGAATGACATTCCAAAGCAGCTGGTTGGAATGCTCAGTGCTCTCTCATTCCAGCCTGCTGAAGCTGTGAAGCAGGACTCTAATAATCGCTTGTTTGCTTCCTTTGCCAGCTGGTGATGGAGTTTTGTGGTGCTGGCTCCGTCACTGACCTGATAAAGAACACGAAAGGGAACACATTGAAAGAGGAGTGGATCGCTTATATCTGCAGGGAGATCTTACGGGTAGGTGACAGGTGGAGACTGGCCTACCCCTCAGCATCTTCAAGCAACACAGGTTATCTTAGGAGGGGTTGAACTTTGTTCTGACCTTCCAGTGAAATTCATGAGTATGTCAAAAACCCTTTGAAGGTCTCTTCTAACAATGGTAGTAGTGGTGTTAGTTTGATGTTGAGGTCTCTGCTCTAATGGAAGTGAGAACTGTTCTGGGTAGGCTGTGGGCACTTTGCCGTTTGGGTTGATGTTGGGGGTGATTGATGGATTCATTTTCCATGGTATTTCCAATTAGAAATCCGATTTTTAGATAATAAAGATGGTGCCCCATTTAGGCAATGAATTGTTTTAAGAGATATTCTGATTAATCATTTAAGTTACCTATTTGTGAAAGTTTATAATTAATATTATTACTTATAGTATAATACCTTCCCATCATATAAAGTCTTATGAATTATGACTTTAGTTGTTTCTGTAAATACAACCTAGTTTAACTTATATTACCTTCTTTAAAAAGGAATTTGAGAACTAATCTCTTAAATCAGTCAAAATAGCTGGACAAGACGATGCCTATTTGCCCAGTTTTGTCTACAGATCCCCAAACCAGGAAGTCTAGACAATAGTGTCACATTTGCTGAGCTCCATTCAGGGAGAAGAAAGTAACTGGGCAAACTGTGGTTTGTTCAGACTAGTTATCTCTTCCTACTAATATTTCAGTTTCTACTTATCAGTTACCTGCAGGGTAGAACAGCCTGTGAAAAATATGAATATAATTCTGAAAAGTTTGTCTGAGTTTAATTGTTTTCAGTCATCAACATTCAAAATAATTTGTTTGCATCTTGGTTTATGTTCCTATTAACTCTTCTCAACTCCATCCCTCCAGGGGCTGAGTCACCTGCACCAGCATAAAGTGATCCATAGAGATATTAAAGGGCAGAATGTCTTGCTGACTGAAAATGCAGAAGTTAAACTGGGTAAGAACAGAATCCAGCAAGCTTGAAATTGTAGGAATTGACCGGAGTATATCAATAACTTTTTAAAATAATTAGTGTAAATTTATCACTGTGGATTTGGAGGACGTTGCCCTAAGATAGAAAGAAAAATGTTTCTTTATTTTAAAAATATTTTCTAAAAGCATTTGAGGAATGAACTGTATATAGCATGGGGAACAGAATTGTGTGCTTAATCAATGTGTAGGAATAATTGATTTTTGTTTCAGTGGAGTGTTGAAGTGGCAGACTTGGAAATGGTCTCCTGTATCCTACAGTTTGTTTATATTGTTGCAGTTATAACAGAACACTAAGGATCCAATTATTTCCATTAAAAATACTCATAGATGCATTTAGAATAATCAATTCCTGCTATATTCCCTTATGTCTAAGTTATATTTACATTGATTTCATCATGACTTTGGGCACCTATACAAACTGGATGTTCAATATTCTACTGTAAGTACACACTGATGACCCCATTTTCATCTGTCACAGTTCCCAGCGGGAAAATTCCTTTCTCTAGCATATTTATTACAGCCCTTACTACAACAAATCTGAGATTTTCCAATGTATATTTTCCAATTGTATATTTTCAAAGAGATTTAAATATCTTCCATGCGTATATCCCAAACATTCACTCTTCCTTTTAGTTAAAATATATGATATTCCCTTTTTTTAGTATGTGTTTGGGGCTAAACTTTCACCTCTTGAATATTCCCTTTCAAAAATAAAACATACCGTATGTAGGATAAACAGTTATATATGTACAGGCTAAATAAGTATCCTCAGAACATTCTTGTATCATTAACAAGTCCTTGTTGAGAGTATATTATGTGCCAGGCCCTGTACAAGACATTGTACCCATATTATCTCTTGTAAACAGCAGAGCAACCCTGTTACCCTCATTTTGTAGACTAGGAGACTAAAGCTCAGAGAGGTTGATCTACCAGCCCTGAGTCACACCACTGGCAAGTGGCAGAAATGGGATGCAAGCTCAGGCAGTCTGATTCCAGACCTTCACTCCTAATCACTTTTCTTATTTCCCTAAATATTGCCCTTTATGGAAACCAAGTTTGTTTTTATTTAACACCTACCTAGTTTGGGGCCCCATGGAGCCTTGGTGTAACCAGATATAACACTTTGTACTTTTTTCATTGGTACACTTCTTCCATTGATGCATGCAGTTTAAAAGTATGCATTCATAGTGTCGGAAATGTTGAAGCAACCCATATGCCCATCAACAAAGAAATGGATAAACAAAATGTGGTCTATACATGCAGTGAAATATTATTCAGCCTTGAAAAGGAGGGAAATTCAGATACATGCCACAACAAGGATGAACCTTGTGGATATATTAAGTAAAATAGGCCAGTCACAAAAGACAAGTACTGCATGTTTCTATGTAGACAAGGTACCGAGAGTAGTCAAATTCAAAGAGATAGAAAGTAAAATGATAATTGCCAGGGATTGGGAGGAAGGAGAATTGGAATTGGGAGCTTTTTTTTTTTTTTTTTTTTTTTTTTTTGTTTGGGTATCGCTGTTTGGCCCCGACGGGGGTGCCGTGGGGGGGCCCGGCCCCCGCCGC
>CAUYQG010153256.1:0-19546 GCA_963574415.1 Tarsius wallacei
CCCAACACAAACGGTTCCCAGTTTTTCATCTGCACTACTAAGACTGAATGGTTGGATGGCAAGCATGTGGTTTTTGGCAAGGTGAAAGAGGGCATGAATGTTGTACAAGCCACGGAGGGCTTTGGGTCCAAGACCAGCAAGAAGATCACCATTGCTGACTGTGGACAACTCTAATAAATTTGACTTGTTTTATCTTAAAAAAAAAAAAAGAAAATTAACCATCTAACATATCAACTGAACACAAGCACATCTTTTAAGTAAAATTAAGAAACAGAAATAAAATCAATGTAATATTTAAATTTCTGCAGTGGTCTTCTGAAATGTCTTTATAGCTGTTTTTACCCAACTAATGCATGCATTACAATTTAAAAAATTTATTTTAACTTAGAATAGTTCCTCCCTCTCTTTTTTCCTTTCTATAACCTTGACCTTTTGAAGAATTCAGGCTAGTGGTTTTATATAAGACCGTGCTCTAGACTTGTGTTTCCTCATGATGTGAACTTGTTTTGAACCTTGGCGACACATCAGAATCACCTATCTTGATTAATTGGCCTTATAAGGAAAGGGTAGTAATGGGTTCACTCTGTTCTCACTGGAGGTTATTTAAATAAAACTTAAGACCTAGAAAAGAAAATACAAATGCCTGAGTTCTACTCTAATCCAATTAAATCAGAAACTCTTGAGATTAAGCCCAGGTGGCCCTAGCTTCAAAATCCTCCAGGTGGTTCTCATATGAGGTCAGCATTAAGAACCATTGCTCTATCTCCTGTGTGTGTGTGTGTGTGTGTGTGTGTGTTTAAAACTAGAAATTAGATGCAGGTCCACATTTTTGTCCAGAATATCTTAACTGTACATTGCAGTCACCTAGGAAACTTTAAAAAATACTGATACTTGGGTTTTCCCCTCTCCCCCAACGTTTCCCCATAGATTCTGGTATAGGTGGCATTGGGAGTTTGAAAATCTCCTCAGGTGATTCTAATGCAGGCAAGAAACCCCACTGCTTATGGTTAAACCATTTGTTTTCTTTGCATCATATTAGGTGGCATGTAATGCCACATTGTTCCATTATTTGTGATGTGAAATTCAATCACTGAATTAAGGGGACCACCACCAGACCTCTCCATAGCAAAGGTATAGTTGCTCTCCCTTGGAAAAGTGAGTGGTCCCTGGGATACTACTTTGGTACTCCAGGGACATTCTCTGTGCTAACAAGTTTTCATCTGATGGCTTTGGCTTTCATTGGTGATTGTTATATGGATCAGTTATATTGGGGATTACAAAATGATCTTTGAATTTTGTCATCTGCATTTATGAGTGACTTTTTTTTTTTATTTTTTTGTAAAGAAGAGTTGTCCTGTTTATCCTCCCCACCCACTGGCCTGGAATTCATGTATTATCAGTTAATAACCAACTTTATAATTTTTGATGTTCAAATTGTACCAGATTTGTCCAGAAGGAGCCCCTTTAAGTTGACTTTATTTTTTTACTTTATTCATTTAGTTATTTCTTTTTTTTTTGTTGTTGAGTAGTCTCACTCTGTCACCCAGACTGGAGTGCAGTGGTCGCTCCTGGCCGCTGCAGCCTTGACCTGCTGGGCTCCGGCGATCCTTCCACCTCAGCCTTTCAAGTAGCTGGAACTACAGGCGTGTGCCACCAAGCCTGGCTACTTTTTGATTTATTGTAGAGATGAGGTCTCGCCAAGTTGCCCAGGTGGGTCTTGAACCTGTGGGCTCAGACAATCCACTCACCTCAGCCTCCCAAAGCGCGGGATTACAGGCTGAGCCATTGAGCCCGGCTCATGTAGTTATTTCAATAGCTTTAGGGGGTACAAATAATTTTGGTTACATGGATGCATTGTATAGTGATGAAGAAGTCTGGGCTTTAAATGCACTCACCATCCCCACCTGTGCACATTGTACCTGCTAGGTGATTTTTCATCCCTCTGCCCCTTTCCATCCTTCTCCTTCTGAGTCTCCAGTGTCCATTATACCATTCTCTATGCCTTTGCAGATCCTTAGTTTGGCTTCCATTTATAAGTGAGAACATGGGGTATTTGTGTTAGTTCACTTAGGATGATGTTCTCCAATTCCATCCAAGTTGTAAAAGACATTATTTCATTCTTTTTGACAACTGAATAGTATTCCTTAGAGGATATGTACATTTTCATTATCCACTGATTGGTTGATGGGTGTTTAGGTTGATTCCACATCTTTGCAATTGTGAATTGTGCTGCAATGAAGCTGACTTTTTTAAAAGTAATATTTTTTTTACATTGAATTCTTATATTTAACATATAGCTATATGCACAAAAAAATCAAGTCTACAGCTCAAAAATTGTTCCCAAAACAAATATCTGTATAGCTAGCTCCCAGATCAAGAAATAAAACAATGCCAGTAGCCCAGAAACCCGGTCACACCAGTTTCCGATCCCTTTTGCCCCCACAGGAGTACACACCAGCCTTACTCTAATGCTGTAGATCAGTTTGCTTGTTTTGGAAGCCTTGTACAGTTGGAATTGTACCGCATGTACTCTTTCTGTCTCGCTTTACTTATCACCATGTTCATGAGATTTATCCATGTTGTGTGCAGTTGTAGTTCTTTGTTTTCCTTTGTCCTTGCTAATTATTTATTCATTCTAATGTAGGTGAACCTTAGGATGATTCTAGGTTTTGACTGTAATGTGTTGTTGTATAATATACTATATATAATATACAATATATAAAATATAAAGCTGCTATGAATATTCTGGTACTTGAGCTCAACACACTTTTTTGTGGGGTAGGAGGCATATACCTAGGGGTGAAATTCCTTGTTTATGGCATATGTTTAACTTTAGCAGAGTCTGCCATATAATTTTCCTCCCATTTTCTTTTGCCATAATTCCACTGATCTTTGTGTACTCCTTTTACTTTCTGGAAGAAGACATCCTTGGCTCATCTTTCATGTTTTCTGCCCAAGCCCTAGAAGGAGTCATTTATCTGAAGAGCCCATGTTCTTTTGATTAGGGAACTGAATTTAAAAGCCAAGGTGGGTGCTATTTGGACTCAGCTACTGGGATGACATCACTCTTAGTTCCTTTTAGTGGACAAAGCTAGGAAATACACTGAAGAACACAATCATGTGTTTGAACTATAATTCCATTCTAATTTGACACTATAGCAGGGTTTTCTCCCTCAACTCTGTTTTATTTTATATGTGCATCTATTTTATGTCAAAAATCTTGGTTTCTAATAACATCTATATATTTTGGTTATTTGCTTTAATCTGCATTTTCATAAAACAGTTTCAAAATTGCAATACTAATATTACTATTGACAATAAATGAGTGAAGTAATATATGGACATATATGTAAATATATATGAATATATGTGAAGCTTCAGGTTTCTTTGCTGTTCTTTTCATCTCTCATAGGCAACTTTGATACAAAGTCGAATGGCTTAAATTAATGAGGAGGGATAAGGAATTTATCTGTGAATCAAGAAAGAGGGTGTTATGCTCAGAATGTAGACTGTGGGGCTGGGTCCCTTCTAGGCAATTGCCTCTATTGAGCTCCCACTGTTTGCTTCTTTCTTTTTCTTTCTCTAAATCTCCTTCTGAGGGTTTTCAGGGTCTCCATTGAGAAGGGATGCACAGCAGGGGGCAGTACTTTCTTCTCTTACTTAGAGGTTCTTTGGTTGACATTCCCTCCATCACTCTATGATGGTTAATTTTATGTGTCGACTTGGCTAGGCCATGCTGTTCAGCTGTGTTTGGTCAAACACCAGTCTAGATGTTGCTGTGCAGGTATTTTAAAAAAAATATGTGATTAATGTTTCAATCAGTAGACTGAGTAAAGTGGATCACCCTCCTCAATGTGGGTGGGCCTCACTTAGTCAGGGGAAGGCATTAAGAGAAAAGACTGAGGTCCCTTGAAGAGGAATGAATTCTGCCTCCTGATTGCCTTCACACTCAAGACATCAACTTTTCACTAGAATCACCAGTCTGCCCTGTGGATTTCAGACTTGTCAGCCCTCATAATTGAGTAAGCCAATTCCTTAAATTCAGTTCATCTCTCTCTCTCTCTCTCTCTCTCTCTCTCTCTCTCTCTCTCACACACACACACACACACACACACACATGCACACGCAACCTAGTTTGGTTTCTACGGAGATCCCTGACTCAAGCCTCAGATCTCTGCCGTGTGCCCTTAGAAGTGGCATCAGGGTGAGAAGCAGATTGTAATCATCCAGGAAGGAGAGGTACAGAACGGGATGATAAAGGGCCCTGCTGAGGGAGTGAGTGCAGGAAACGATGTGTAAGATCCTGTCCCTCCCACTCAGAACTTGGCTAATGTGGTTATCATCAAACGACAGTTGTGATCCTTGTTTGATTTGGAACCAGTGTGTCCTCCTGGGCCAGGAGCAGCTAATGTGCCCTGCTTTGATGAGAGAAAAAGGCTCTTTGCGATTCTCCTGTGCCTCCTGGGGCCCCGTGACTTAGTTTTTTTTTTTCCATTCCAGTTTCTGACTTGGAACTGGGGCCCTTGACTCATGGTTTCTGTCATGGGCTCTCATATGGGACAGCCTGTGCACACAATGCCTGGCATGGCTCGAATCTGGGAAGTGCTGTCCCTCAGCAATGAGAGCAGGCAGACCAGAAGCAAATTGCTTTCATTGTTTAATGAGTAGAGACTAAGCTGCTTGTTATAAAGAGGCAGTATAGGATTTTTTTCCAGCGGTTCCCCCTAATATCTCTTTCACCTTACTCCTCCCTTGGAGCAGATTATGGTAAAATAGAGGAAAACACAGAATATTGACAAACATAATAAAGCATTGACTATATGCTATGAGACAGTCAGTGTAAGCAACAGAAAAGTTTATTTCCAAGGACACTCTTTAATGATTCCTAGTCATGTTCTGCCATTCTTGTAAGGAGTTGGGACTCTGGGAGCAGACAGAAAGGGTGGGAAAAGACCAAGGGGATGGTGGAGGAAGAGAAGAGAGATCAGAGAGGGCAGAGGCCCCAGACACCTGGGGGACCAGATGGGAAAATGTTGCGATGTTTTTCATCATCTTCTAGACACATCCATAAACTTCTATTAGCAAGATTCCCCTCAGTAATTGACTGAACCCACATACCCTCCTACAGACATAACCAAGAGGTGATATAGATCATCAATCTGGAGGAAAGCTATCGCAGTCTTGCAGGTGGTTGGAATTAGGTTTGTGTGCTCTGTTTAGTTTGGGCTTGGCAGAGTGGTACAGAGAGTAGGAGCATGCCATCTGCTTGTGCTGTTGATGGTCAGGTTCCCAATCCTGGCTCTGTACTTTAGAGCTGTGCAAAATTAGACCTGTTGCATGACTTTTCTGAGCCTCAGTTTCTTAATCCCTAAAGTGGGGTTAATAATCCCCGCTGTTCACAGGTGCTTGTGAGGGTCAAGAGAAGTAGCACATGCAAAATGCCATGCCTTGATAAATGGTTTCTGATGGTTGTGGTGGTTTCTCAGTCTGCTTTTCCAGGTTGGCACTAGGGCAGTGGTTCCAACCTTGGCTGCACATTAAAATCATATGAAAAATCCCCATGCTACTCCCAACCATTACACATCAGAAACGAAGTCAGTTAAATTAAATTGGCATCTCTGGGGTGGAGCCCAAGCAGGGGTATTTTTTTGTTGTTGTTCCTCAGATAATTGCCATGTGTACTGTCTTCATCCCTGCCAGCACAAACTCACAGAGGACATGCTCTACAGCCACAGTTCAGAGGCCAGGCTGGAGAGACAAATGTGCGGTAATCACATATGCCATTTTGTCCTCACGAGATTAATAGGATGATGTGGTTTATGTTATTAGGTGCTAGCAATAAAGAAATACAGTCATCATGGTGATTCATTAGACAAAGTGTTATGAAATAAGGAAATGAGAATAGTGGTGGATGGCGAGGGATTGAGGGTAGAAGTTCATGAATCTAAGAGCATAGTGAAAATCTCAGAGGGTCATGAGGAGAAAAGTTAAAGCTTTCTCTTGGGTCGGGCATGGTGGCTTACACTTGTAATCCCAGCACTTTGGGAGGCCAAGGCAAGTGGATTGCTTGAGCCTAGGAGTTTGAGACCAACCTGGGCAACATAGCAAAAACTCATCTTTACCAAAAAATCAATAAATTAGCAGGGCATGATGGCACATATCTATAGTACCAGCTACTGGGGATGCAGAGGTGGAGGGATCACCTGAGCCAAGGAGGTCAAGACTGCCATGAACCATGATCATCATGATCGTGCCACTGCATTCCATCCTGGGAGACAGAGTGAGACCCCAACTTAAGAAAAAAAAAAGATTTCTCTAAAGAGTTAAGAAAAGGCTAGGTGTGGTGGCTCATGCCTATAATACCAGCACTTTGGGAGGCTGAGGTGAGAGGATTGCCTGAGCCCATGGTTCGAGATCAGCCCAGGCAACTTGGCAAGACCTCATCTCTACAATAAATCAAGAAAAATTAGCCAGGCGTGGTGGTGCATGCCTGTAGTTCTGGCAACTTGGAAGGCTGAGGCAGAAGGATCGCCTGAGCCCAGCAGGTAGAGGCTGCAGTGGCTGTGAGCATGCCACTGCACTCTAGCCTGGGTGACAGAGTGAGACTTCTACTAAAAAAAACAAAACAAAATAGAGTTAAGAAAAACTGGAATGCTGTAGGGCAGTTAAGTGGCTCAAGGACTCCCTTCTGCCCCCAAATAATGATGTTTGGGAACTTAGGATGGTGGTTGATGCCCCTCTCACTGTGATGGAAAGGATGAGAAAAACAATTCAGCCACAACAGTGGCAGGAGGCAATGCCCAGAGGAGTACTGCAGGATTCAGGAAGACAGGAAAGGTACAGCAATATAAGGGTCATAAAGGATTTGCTTCCTTGACTAAAACAAAATGCTAATTCTGCAGTTTATTCATTCCTTAATTCAGCTACTATCTATTGAGAGAGACTACAGGTTGGATGCAGTAGCTCAAGTCTATAATGCCAGCACTGTGGGAGGCCGAGGCAAGAGGATTGCCTGAGCCCGTGGGTTCAAGACCAGCCTGGGCAACATGGTGAGAACTCGTCTCTACAATAAATTTTTAAAAAATCAGCTGGGCGTGGTAGCGTGCACCTGTAGTTCCAGCAACTTGGAAGGCTGACGCGGAAGGACCGCCTGAACCCAGCAGGTCGAGGCTGCAGTGGTCAGAGGCGTGTCACTGTACTCCAGCCTGGGCAACAGGTTGAGACTCCAACTTAAAAAAAAAAAAAGAGAGAGAGAGAGAGAGATGACTACACTGACTACTAGGCTGTGAGATCCTTCTGGGCTGGAACCTTGTCTTGCTCATCCTTGTGGACACAGTACATCCGGGAAATGCTCTGACTGTGCTGTTCCCGCCATACAAAGCGTGGCTGGATGCTTCATTGCCTATCCAAGCTCAAGGCTGAAATTTGTGTCACCTCCTCCCTTCTTCGCTTAGCTCTGTCTTTCACAGCTGGTGGGGGTAGTTGTGGCTATGTCCTCTTAGCCAGGGTCATGACAGGGATGTATGGAACAAGAGACAACAAGGACTGTAAATGCCAAAGGGACTGGATACTCGAGTCCTCTAGTCAGCAACTTCTTTCCCCATAGGTATACCATGGTTGAAAGGCCAAATTATAATCAGGAGGTTGCTTGATGAGCAAGAAACGAGAACAGGAGTAGCTAGTTATATGAGTCCAATCTTTGATGGCATCCCTAAAGATGTATCTATCTTCAGCATAGTGACAAAACTGCCACCTGCCCAGCCAGGTCTAGTCACTGGGCCACAGCACTTTTCCCCAGGGCCTGTCCTGGGGTGGACACTGCCAACTTTGACTCTGACTTTGTTTTTATGCTTTGCAGGTTATGCAACCTGTTTCCAATTGGCCTGTTCTCTCTTCATGAAAATTAATATACTCAATCAGATTATAGCTTTGTTTTCAAGGTCTGGGGCATTCTAACTCTTTTATGGGATGGTATTTCTCTGTTCTGGTTCATTATGTGTTGTTTTATATTTTAATTCTCAGAAGGCAGCTTTGTCTTGTTTCCAAATTTCTGGATGATGCTTCTTTGTAACACTCAAATTATTGACAATGCTATAAAAATGGAAATTCTAATGTTAACATTCATACCCAGTAAGGTAATATATGACTTTATTAAAAGTGAACGTGTTCAGAAAGTTTAGATATTTATGATTTACACCCTGTTTACCTCCTAAACGGATTTGAGATAAAACTTATAGCTCAGAGCAATGTTATAAATATGAATAACAATTATGGCATGAATTCTGACCAATCACATAGATGTGCATTGGAAATAACTGTTGTCCATATCCTAGCAGCTGAAGTCAGTCCTCCATCTAGAAAGAGCATCACTGTGGCTAACCCAGAGAGAAACGTCTATACTAACACAACTTTTAGGAGAGGTCTTATGGGTATGAGGGCATCTCCTTTTCTTATTTACCCTTTCTTTCGTTGTATCATGACAGCCCCAGGTAGTGGTGAACATATTCTTTTGGCTTGCAAAATAATCATATTTTAATGAATCGAAGAAGCTAGGGGCTGGGTGCCATGGCACATACCTGTAGTCCCAGCACTTTGGGTGACTGAGGTGGAAAGATTGTTTGAGCTCAGGAGTTTGAGATAATTCTGGGCAAAATAAAAAGACCTCATCTCTACAATAAATAAAAAAATTAACCAGGCTTGGTGGCACACACCTATAGTCCCAGCTGCTTGGGAGGCTGAGGCAGGAGAATTGCTTGAGCCCAGTAGTTCAAAGTTGTGGTGAGCTGTGATTGTGCCACTGCACTCCAGCCTGGGTGACAGAGTGAAATCCTGACTATAAAAAAAAAAAAAAAAATGAAAGAAGCCATTGATTGTAAGACACACCATTCCAAAAAAAAATACTTGCAATTAAATTATGAAATACCAGAAATTTTTGGCCGGGCGTGGTGGCTCAGCCTGTAATCCCAGCACTTTGGTAGGCTGAGGTGAGTGGATTACCTGAACCTGTGGGTTCAAGACCACTCCGGGCAGCTTGGCGAGACCTTGTCTCTACAATAAAATAAAAAATGGCCGGGTGTGGTAGTGTGCGTCTGTTGTTCCAGTTACTCAGAAGGCTGAGGCGGAAGGATCGCTGGAGCCCAGAAGGCTGACGCTGGAGTAGCTGTGAGCATGCGTGCCACTGCACCCCAGCCTAGGCAAAGGAGTGAGACTCCAACTCAAAAAAAAAAAAAAAAAGAAATATCGGCAATTATAAGAAAATCCCAATTTCTAATATGTTAAAATGAAGTGTATTAGATTAGATGAAATATGATACACCATCTCTCAGAACAATAGTGTCTACCTCTCTGCATTTTGGGACTTTACCCTTACTACTTTTTTTTCTTGAGTTGGTGTCTCACTCTGTCACCCAGGCTGGAGGGCAGTGGCACACTCATAGACCACCGCTGCCTCGACTTGCTGGACTCAGGCGATCCTTCCGCCTCAACCTTCCAAGTAACTGTAACTACAAGCATGCGCCAGCATGCCCAGCTAATTTTTCTTTATTTATTATGAAGCCGAAGTCTTGCCAAGTTGCCCAGGCTGGTCTTGAACCCGTGGACTCAGGCAATCCTCTCGCCTCCGCCTCCCAAAGTGCTGGGATTACAGGTGTGAGATACCCTGCCTGGCCGAAAATACCCTTCCCATTGACAGACAGAAAGACGTGTCCTCACACAAGGACAGAGAACAATGCCTAAGAATGCCTGACTTTTCTGAAAAATTACCATAAGCCAGTTTATTCCTCTTAGGGAAATTTCCAGTCTACACAAGTGTACCTCCTTGTATTTTTTCCTCCAAGAACCTTTATTTCTGGTACGGGAAGGTAAGTCATTCCTGTTGGGAAGAATTAGAAAAAGGGAACCGAGTGCTGAGAATAGGAAAGGGAGGTAAAGCACATCAAGTCAAATGCAGTGGTTACTAGGATTGAACATTGTGAGCCAGGCACGATTTACTTTTCCTCATGTTATCTCATTACTCCTTACAGTTGCTCTGTGTGAAACATGCTGCTACTGCTCTTCTCGGAGAGATCAAGAAATTGTGAGGTTAAGTTACTTGCCTATGGTCATCAAGTGGCAAGGGAATTGGCAGGGATTTAGGCACAGCTGACTTCTTGCTTCAACCAGGTCTATTCATTTTTTAACCCATTCAAATGAGTTTAACATTTTAAAAAATTGTGGTAAAATAAATATAACACAAAATTTATCATCTTAATCATTAAAAATTTTTTTACTATTTTTTTTTTTTGTAGAGATGAAGTCTCCCTATGTTGCCTAGGCTGGTCTCGAAATCCTGGCTTCGAGGGATCCTCCTGCCTTGAGCTCCCGAAGTGCTGGGTTACTGACATGAGCCACTGTGCTCAGCCCTTAATCATTTGTAAGTATAGAGTTCAGTGGTGACAAGTACGAGAGGGGCCCTCAAAATACCGGAATTGTCTTTTGGAGGGCAGGCCCCTTGTAGTACAGACTTCCCCAGCTAGGTAAGTATTCTAGGAACCCATTGGCATCAGTGTACCAGCTAGTGGTGTTGTGGGAGGCTGTGTTTGACTTTGGTACATTTTTTGGGGGAAGATTCTTTCAACACGTTTGCCTATTTCATGATGAATGGTTTACGAGTGCACCTGCCCACACCATGCTGAGTGTTCAGCAGTTTTTGACCCAAAATGTCATGACCCCCATGGCCCACCCTCCCTATTCACCTGATCTTGCCCTGAGCAATTCCCGCCCCCATAAAAAAAGCCCTCAAAGGGAAACATTTTGCTGATGTGAAAGAGATGAAACAAAAAATGGCAGAAGTACTAAAAGCATCAAAGTTGATGAGTTCAGAAACTGCTTTGAGCAGTGGAAAAAGCATCTTGATAGATGTATTGCCTCAAACGGAGAGTACTTTGGAGGTGACTGAAGTTTAATCACGTAAGAATAAATATACAATTTTTTATAAATAAATTCTGGGTTTTTTCGGGTTCCCCTCATACATTCACTTTGCTGTGCAGCCAATCTCCAGAAGTTATCTTTTATAACTGAAACTTGGCCTTTCATGGGTGGTGCACGCCTTTAGTGCCAGCTACTCAGGAGGCTGAGGCAGGAGGATCACTTGAACCCAGTAGTCCGAGGCCGCAGTGAACTGGGATTACACCACTGCACTTGAGCCTGGATGACAGAATGAGATTTTGTCTCTAAAAAAAAAAAACAAACCCCAGTCACTGGTAGCCACAATTCTACTTTCTGTCTTTATGAATTAGACTATTCTAGGTAGCTCAAGTAAGTGGAATCATGCAGTATTTGTCTTTTTGTGATTGGTTTATTATACTAAGCAAAATGTAATGGCGATTCATCCATGTTATAGCATATTACTGAAGAGTTTTTAATTGCCTATTTTCCTTTGTCATTTCTGTCATTCTATTTATTTTCCAGATGTTTCTGTCTTTTTTTCTGTATATATCCTTGATGTTTATTCTCCTTTTATTTCTTTAAGAACATGCATCTTGCGGGGAAAAGGGAACACTTCTACATTGTTGGTGGGAGTACAACTAGTACAACCTCTATGGAAAACAGTGTGGTGATTCCTAAAAAATCTAAAAATTGACTTCCCATATGATCCCATAATCCCCCTACTGGAAATATACCCAGAGGAACTGAAATCACTCTATGAAAAACATACCTGCACATACAAGTTTATTGCAGCTTTATTCACAATAGCAGAAACATGGAACCAACCGTGCTGCCCATTGAAAGAGGACTGGATAAAAAAATGTGGTACATATTCACAATGAAATACTAAGCAGCCATAAAGAAGGCTAAATTATGAACTTCACAGCAACTTAGATGGACTTAGAGGCTATAATACTGAGTGATCTATCACAGAAACAAAGAACCGAGTATCACATGTTCTCACTCATAAGCAGACCTTGAACAATTATCATGATACTATAAGAAAGGGATTGGCAGTAGTGGGAAACTGCCAGGGGATGGGGGCACTCCTCATCAACAAGGGTACTTGCATAATGAACATTTGTATAATTAACCCTGAACTGTACCCCGCACATTCAAAAAAACAAAAACGAAAACAATGAAATGAATTGCGACGCAAAAAAGGCAGTAAATAAATAAATAAATAAATAAATCAATTGGAAAGAAAAAGGATATGCATTGTACTACATGGTGACTATAGTTAATAACAAAGTACACACTCTATTCTTGAAAATTGCTAAGACAGTAGATTTTGAGTATTCTCATTGCAAAAAAGATGCTGAGGCAATGCATATGTTAATCAGCTCAATTTAGCCATTCCACAATGTATACATATTTAAAAACAACATGTACATGAAATATACAATTATATTCGTCAATTAAAAAATAAAGAGCATCTAACAGCATTTAAAAATATACTTATATTGCTTCAGATTCTATTATCTAGTTTGTCTCTGCTGACTCTTATTCATGGTAACTTAGCTCTATGTATGTTTTATTATTGTTATTATTGTTTACTGTAAGTCATCTTCATTGAGTTTTTTTCTTTGTGTCTGAATTTCAAGCAGCCTGGATTGAAAAAGATTCCCTCAATGGCGGATTTGTGTTCGTTATTTTTAGGCACTTTGAGGGAATCACCAGCCCAGGAACAATATTTATGTTTTTTCCTGGCTTAGGGATTCCTATGTCACATGTGTATAGACATGTAGATATTTAAATTTCAAATCTATGTGTGACTTAGTTTCAGCTCCACCCCAGTGTGGGCCCAGGACTTTGTCTCCTAATCTGATGTTTAGTCTTGCTCCTTATCTTTCTCTCCCTGCCCCGCCCCTAAGTCACACAAAGGCACTTTTGTTCTTGTGTGCTCAGTTGAGTATCTGTCTTTGTTTTGTGCTGCTATAACGAATAATTTTCTTTATATATAAAGAATACCCAAGGCTGGGTAATTTATAATGAAAAAGAGATTTGTTTGGCTCATGATTCTGATGGCTAGAAGATTCAACATTGGGCATCTGTGTCAGACGAGGGCCTCAGCCTGTTTGCACTCATGGCGGAAGGGAAAGGGGAGACAGTGTGTGCAGAGATCACGTGGTGAGAAAGGAAGCAAGAGAGAGAGGGGAGCAGTGCCAGGTTCTTTTTAACAACCAGCCTTGTGGGAACTCAGAGTGTGAACTCACTCACCCCTGAGGGAGAACACGAATCTATTCATGAGGGATCTGCCCCATGACCCAACCACTTCCCATGAGGCCCCACTTTCCCTCAGAGCCACACTGGGAATTACATTTCAACATGAGATTTGTTGGAGACAAACAGCCAAACCGTAGTAAAATCTAACAAAAAGTTTTTTGTTGTTGTATTTTATCCAGCATTTCCAGATATTTTTTGTTGTCATGTTACTAGATTTAGAAGTTTCATCTTATTCAATCTTTGAGGAGGAAAGAAATTTGAAATGTTTTTAGTGAATATTAGATGGTAAATGGAAAATAATTTCACAGTATTCATCACTATTAATTTTTTTTTTAATTGTAGAGATGAGGTCTCACTAAGTTGCCCAGGTTGGTCTTAAACCCATGGGCTCAGGCAATCCTCTCACCTCGGCCTCCCAAAGAGCTGGGATTATAGCCGTGAGCCACTGCGACTGGCCCATCACTATTAGTTTAAGATAGTGAACAGTGTTTAATAATTCTCACTATCCAGTGTTTTTTTTTTTATTGTTCTTGAAAGGAGGGACCCTGAGAAACTTAGAATAAACTTAGTTCACATTTTACCTCAGCATAGCCATTTTTGCTTAGACTGACACGTTTTGAATCTAGCACAGGTTAGACATAGATAGTGAAAGGATGGACCAAGAGCAGTAAGCCATTTTTTAATCTTGTTCTTAAACCCTGACACAATGAAGAGAAAGTTGAAGCTATGTCCTGGAGAAATTCTTTTTTTATCTTGTTCCTAAACCCTAACACAATGATGAGAAGAAGAGGCTATGTCTGGGAGAAATACATGCTCTAGGTAAAGATTAACTTTGCTAACTTTGTCTTTTCAGAAACACAGACTCCTTAAGCATGACTGGTACCGGCCTGTTGTAACTTGTCTTTTTAGAAACTCAAATTTCTCAAGCATAGCCAGTATCAACCCATTGTATACTCAGTGCCTGGTGACTAGGACACCTCTCAGGGTCTCCAAGACATCCACAAGTAGTCAACAAGGAAGTCACGGCAGTCTCACGTCTACCTGATTGCTACACCTCCAAGGGAAAGGATTTAAGTCGGGGCTCGGGGGCTACGGTGCCACATTTAGAGTGTAGGCCTGCTTCCCGTCTGTGGGAAGTGAACCGTTCTTAAATAAATCTTTTCTTCTTTCACCTCTTTGTGTGTTGCAAATCTTTGCATTACTCGGATCTTTGGTTACCAGTGCGCACCTCTGGCATGCCGGCTCCTGTGGTGCTGTGCCCCTCCCCATCCATCCATCCACTCTCACCCTATCTGTACCCTAACAGACAGATATATATCCAATAGGCAGGTTTTAGGAAGCATTCAGACATTTTACTGCAGGTCAAGCTGGCAGCCTACCCCACTCCCTCAACAAATCTCTGTCAGATGCAAGACAACCAGCCCAACCTTTCAATGAAAGGATTAGCATAATAATCTCTAAGAAACTTTCAGGCCCCTTAGCAGGCTGAAGCCATAGAAATGATAAGAAACTTTCAGGCTTCTTAGCAGGCTAAAGTCATAGAAATGATACTAAAACCATCTTTTTGCTAAAGAGATTGTGGATTGAAAATGGCTGACAGGTCTCTTGCAGAAAAAGCCCTTCCCCTGGTCTCCTCCCACCTAGCCCACCACCAGGGCAGCAATCATGTGACTAAACCACCCATCTGCCTGCTGTCTATCACCTGATATCAGTACCTGCACTTACCTGCCCCTTTCTGATCATGTGGGCAGACTACCACCCAATCACCTTAATAACCTTTCCCCATCAAAGGGAAGGGTTAAAAGGACTCAACCACGGACATCTACCCAGGCCGTTGTGGCCATTGCCAGGACATTGTGGCAATTGCCTTGCTAAGGTATGGTGTGTGCTCTTTGAGCTATGGCTGGGCAGTGGTTCCCGGGTTTGGTCCCATACCCTACCTTGGGGAGGTGAGTCTCCTCTCTCTAATTTACTTTCTAAATAAACTATATTTTCTAATCTAACTTCTGTGCAATACTTTGCATCTTTCATGTGGCACCGGGTCACATACTAGACACCCACACCCCCAGCAACCAATATTCTGGAGGCCCCACTAGGAGTGTGACCCTAACAATTCGAATTTAATTACAAAAAATATGAAAAACAGCTTTTATAACTTCTCTATGTCCTTGTTCACCATATTTTTCCCATGAGATCTCAACTGCTGTTAGTTCTGCCTTGAAAGATTGTTTCCAATCTTGTTTGATTTCTTCCTATGACCAGACTGTGGCCTATTAACAGACACGCCTTTTGTGCCTCATATCCCTGCAAGTTGGAAGCATCACATGACCAGACAGTATCATTCTGGAAAAGGACCCAGTGTGGGCAGATCCATTTGGTTCCCACTTATAGTAACAGACAAGAATGACAACCAAGCAAACTGGCAGGTAAAATGAGAGAACTGAAGGCCTATAGCCCTCAGTTCCATAAAACTGATCTTGCCTTCCTCAACTCAGAGCAGACAAGAAGGATGCCAGGAAAGAGAGGTTGGTTATGAGGCACTGTAAATATCTTGTTTAAGTTTCCCTTTTTCTATGGTCTGTAATATGTGGGTAGCACCTGGCTTCTTATATCTAAACCTGAAACATACCGTTTTTTTTCTTTTTTAGGATTATTTTCTCTGGCGTCTTGGACCATTTTTCACCTTTGTCATGAGCAATTTTCTTGGCTGATCCTCTTTTTTGTCTTTTCTCTCCAAAGCCAAGGCTATTATGTGAAATCTTAAAAGACTCAATGTAGGGATTTAATAAAACAATTCCTTTATGCAGCAACAGTAATTTGGGTCAGGTTTGTTGCTTTCTGATAGTTTGAATTAATATTGAGATGGAGCTCAGCGAACCTGGAGAGAAGGATAATTAATATGTGCTTCAGATCAGTGTTTTCCAACCGTTTTTACTCAGGATTTGTGACACTTTAGCCAGAGCCCACATAGAGCACAGACTATGAATTGCAATTCAGACACCTTGTTGAGAATTGCTGCCTTTCACATATTAGCTATCTAAGGGAACTCCTAGATAATGTCAAAGTTGAAGCCTCCAAGGAGTGTCAGCAGTGTTGATAATTCAATTTTTGGATTGAAGCAGCTCAGTTTGCCTTAAATGCTGCTGTCAATATTTTATTGAAGATGTAGAAATCAGATGCATCTTCTTATTTACATTTGCTTGTGGCAGATAAACCAATTAGAAATCGTTATGTTGTGAGGGGCCAAAAACCCCAAACAAATGACCTTAAACAAACAAACAAAAAAAGAAAGCACAAGGAATTCACAGGGTTTTGTGACAGAAGACTACAGGTAAACCGGCTTCAGGTGAGACTTGAAGCAGGACTCAAACGATGCTTGAGAAATGCACTTCTTGGCTCTGCTTCTCTGAGTTGGCTCCTAAGACCTTGCGTTTATGGTCCCTGGGATACCCAAATTCCCAACTTTTGCACATACGGTCTTATGTAGCATGAGAGGAAACTTCTCATTACCATGAGCCTAGCAGACCTCCACTGAGGAAATCATTATAGTCAAGAGAATGTGTGGGGCACTTTGCCTTAGAGGTGGGACATGCTCACCCAGGAGCTGGGGATGGGGCTGACTTCACTGGCAGCCCAGGGACTGACTGTGAGAGGCTCCTGGAAGGAAACTGGGGAAATGGGACCAAAGATAGGGAAATGGATTGGGAGGCAAGAACAAACAAACAAACATGTCCACTTCATGATTCAGATGGCCGTGGATAAAACAGTAATTTTTCTCAGAAATGAATATCAATATACTCAAGATTTTAGACTATTTGAGACTCCAGAACTTTGTACCATGTTGACCAGAAGAAAGAATTTGAACCAGGAAAAAAAAACAAACACACAACATGAGGTGTTATTGGTTACTTTAGCCACTGAAATAATTCCTTGTACAATATTTAGCTTATTCAACTATTTATTGGTTGCTTGCTAAGTACCAGGCATTTGGAGAGACACTGGAGATGGAGTGAACGACAACAACGAAAAGCAATGTAGTGTTGGTTCCAAAGTAGACTGATCATCAGCATCACTTGAGAATTATTTTCAATTAATTAAAAAAAATTGAGTTACATATGCAGTAAGGTGCATAAATCTTAAGCATACAGCTGGGATTCAGAAACCTCATACATTTGAAAATGGAAAATCAGTCATCCAGACTTGGGAAAGAGTTTCAGGAAAAGATTCCTCGCCACCAGAATTGTTCCTCTTCTGCCCTGTTGGTCGTCCATCTTTGCCAAGCAATTCTAATTAATTCTACCTGTGTACTTGCCTCAGGGTAGACCGAAAGTAGGGTTCATTTCTCAGCAAATTCTTACCTTCTGTGCCAGGGTGTTCTGTATGTCCACAGTGTCATTATAAGAGCACCCGAGATATCTCACCAAACCCTTAACCCTTTCCTAGCTCAATGTTTCAGGTAGCCACCATGCAGCAATCAGAGTCGACATGCAAGATGACAATGAATTTGCTATTTTGGGACTTCCTAGCTATCAAAGAAAATCAAAATATGCTACCCCAAAATATACTAAAGAAGTATATTTCAGGATGGTTATTCAGGAGGGGCTGCAAGCACAGGAATAGCTTTGAAAAGCTGTCCTTTTGTGGGAAGGATTTGCCATCTGTAGAGGAAATCTATGTTAGTGAGGTAAACAGCAAGCAGGCTTTCTCTGAGGCCCCCCTTATCTGTTTTATCAGGATCTAGGAAAGATGAACTCACAGGAAATACAAACTCAAAGTCTGGCATTTTAAGAGTCAGACTGAGAAACTTTCATCGATCCCCGTCCCTCCCCCCACCCCTGCCCCACAGCTGTAAGAGTCCCTGAGGGATTTTTATGTACATAACAAGACAGTCATTATTTGTCATACTTTTCTTCCTTCATCTCCCATAACCTGTGCCACTACCTTACCCCAGGAAGCCCCAAACACCTACTTTTTCAGGATCCTCAAGATGGTATAAAAATTTTAGTCATTTGGCTGTCCTTTGAGTCTCAAATTTGCAAGACTTCGGTCATCTGGCTGTCCTTTGAGTCTCAAATTTGCGAGACTCCCATGTCCATATGTATGCTGATAAATTTTTGTGTGTTTGTTTCTTGTTAATCAGTCTGTTGTTAATTTATTTTAACAGACTTTAAACCTTCAGAAGGAAAGTTTGAGCTTCCCTATGCTGTCAACAAAAGAAACAATTTAATTGCCCTTAAATGTCAGAGATCAATTAAAGTGGATAGAAGGCTTAGAGTTGCTCCTTCCTTGAAAATGTGATTTTGCTACTTTCACAGAATTTCTTTTTCTTGTCCACAGTTATCAAAGCAGGAGGCCAGGTGGTCATCAGTACAAGGTTTTCCGGATGTAGAAAGGCCAGTGCCAGTTTAGTGTCTCTATAATCTGTGGATAGGCAGTTAGGAGAAAACATTCTCCAGAAACAAAACGTAAATTCTTTTTTTTTTTTTTGGAGTTCAGCTGTTTACTGAACACCTTATAAAAGGCTTAGTCAAACAGACCAAAGCAAAGCCCATGTCATCCTCAGACTCCTCAGATTCTTCCTCCTTTGCTTGTAGGAATGATAAGAACTTTGTTTAACCCTGATCTTTTTTTCAGACTTACAAATAAATTCTTGGGATAAAGGATCACTCTCAATTCAGTCTAAAATTTTAATTTCAATTATGAAGATAAGAAAAATTGATTTTTAAATAATAAAATATATCAACCCCTTTGTTAAGGATATACATGAAATTCACCCACAGTGTACTTTCATAAATGCTGCTACTTAAGATTATTTGATTTTGATAAAAAATGAGTCCGGAACATGTTTTTCCTGTTTTTGTCCGGGCAGCTTAAACCTGGACAAATGACCCACTAGGAAGTAAGCTTTTCTTTTTAAATTTTATTTTAAAGATGTGGGGTGCAATTTAGGGTTAGGTATACAAACGTTCATTATGCAGGTACCCTTGTTGATGAGGTGTGACCTCTCCCTCCTGGGCAGTTTCTCAACTGCCAATCTCACCCCCCTCCCCTGGCAGTTTCCCACTACTGCCAATCCCTTTCTTTTTTTTTTTTTTTTTGAGTTGGAGTCACTCTGTCGCCCAGACTGGAGTGCAGTGGCCGCTCCCGGCCACTGCAGCCTAGACCTGCTGGGCTCCGGCGATCCTTCCGCCTCAGCCTTCCAAGTAGCTGGAACTACAGGCGCGCGCTACCACGCCCGGCTGATTTTTTGATTTATTGTAGAGATGAGGTCTTGCTTGCCCAGGCGGGTCCCGAACCCGCGGGCTCAGGCAATCCACTCACCTCAGCCTCCCAAAGGCGCGGGATTACAGGCTGAG
>CAUYQG010153260.1:0-10178 GCA_963574415.1 Tarsius wallacei
TATATATATATATACACTAAATCGCACTATTAGGTTACAAGCTGTCTTAGAAATTATAACTAATCAAACAGCCATGGCTTTTGAACTTGTTTCTCAGCAGCAAGCCCAAATGCGCACAGCTATTTATCAAAACCTCCTAGCTTTGGACTACTTGCTGGCGGAAAAAGGAGGAGTATGTGGTAAATTGAATAGCTATAACTGTTGTTTGCAAATAGATGATAATAGTAAAGCAATAACTGATATAGCCACCAATATTAGAAAGCTTGCCCATGTACCGGTGCAAAAATGGCAAGGCATAAAAGTCAGCAATTGGTTTGAAAACATGTTCTCAGGGCCAGGAGGATTTAAGTATATTATTGAATCTGTAGTCTGTAGGTGGAATCCTGTCTTATCCTCCCTTGCATAGCCCCAATAATTATGAACGCCATTTCTAAGTTTGTGGAAACAGCTGTTGAACGAAAAACTGCGGCCCGTATAATGTTGATGCACCAAATTAAGAATAATGATGCTTTAGATCCATAAAAGATCAAGCATCAAGGGGGGAATGTGGCAGGATGTGGCAAATGCTCAAATATATTTCTTGTATGATTGAGTGAATAAACACAGAAATACATGTAGCTGGTTCGAGATCAGCAATTGGCCTCACCTGGGCTGACTGAATGTCTCCCACTAGCCCAGTGACAGGAAGGGGGTTGATAGCAGTGGTATTTCCTTGTGAAAGGCAAGTTGCAACTTTAAAGACCCGCCCAGCCCAGCCCCACCTGGCGCCAGGCAGGTTTTGTTTAAGAAAGGCCAAATGGCCCAATGACTGGCCATTCAATGGAAATGCAAGAAGAGTAACTAATTCACAGACTTATCCAAACCCCTCTTCTGAAGTTGTTGGTTTACAACCCGGCAGCCCCTGGAAACCAATTGTTCTTTGAGAAATCTGATTTTGTTGAGTACAACCTTGTAAGATTCCAAAGGAAGTATATAATCACTCAACACGAACCCCTCCCTTACCTAAACAAGGGTATAAGACCCCACTTCTCTGGTTCTGGGGCGCTCGGGTTAGACGCATTAGACCCTCGGGCCCACTGGGCTGGCCAGTGTAATAAAGTGCCACTTCCTATAATAGTCTCGGTGTCACGATCTCTCTATTTTTCCCGCTACAATGGGGAACTCATTCTGTCACCCAACCTGGAGTGCAGTGGCATGGAAACCAATTGTTCTTTGAGAAATCTGATTTTGCTGAGTACAACCTTGTAAGATTCCAAAGGAAGTATGTAATCACTCAACACGAACCCCTCCCTTACCTAAACAAGGGTATAAGACCCCACTTCTCCGGTTCTGGGGCGCTCGGCTTGGACGCATTAGACCCTCGGGCCCACTGGGATGGCCAGTGTAATAAAGTGCCACTTCCTATAATAGTCTCGGTGTCACGATCTCTCTATTTTTCCCACTACAATGGGGAACTCATTCTGTCACCCAACCTGGAGTGCAGTGGCATGATCATAGCTTCCTGCAGCTTTGAACTCCTGGACTCAAATGATCCTCCTCACTATGTGAGGAGGTCTCACTATGTTGTCTAGGCCGGTTCTGAGCTCCTGGACTCAAGTACTCCTCCCTCCTTGACTTCCCAAAGCACTGGGATTACTGGTGAGAGCCACCACATTCAACTCCACTCCATTTTTGACCTTCACTTTTCCCTTTCTACCTCTTGTACTTGGGTCAGTGGTTTCACAGTGACCTGAGGACAAGTGATATGCAATGAAAGGTAACTTTAGGTAATCTCATCTTCAATTTGTTTTCATTCTTCTTGGACTCTTCTTCTCAGCAGATGAAACCAAATCTTGCTCAGGTACCAAAGCTAAAACTCTGAGACTCATTCTTGATTCTATCCTTCAATATTGTTAAGATTTTTCACCGCTACTGTGAGACTACAACACTTTATTTGTACTTATTTATGTTTCGAGGCAGGGTCTCACTCTGTCACTCAGTTGCAGTGCAGTGGCTCAAGCACAGTTCAACCTCCTGGGCTAAGGCATCCTTCTGCTTCAGCTTCCCAACTAGCTGGAACTACAGGTGCATGCCATCTTACCTGGATATTTTTTTCAATTTTTTGTAGAGACTAGGTCTCACTATGTTTCTTACATTGGTCTCAAACTCCTGGCCTCAAGCAATCCTCCTGTCCTGGCCTTCCAAAGTGCTGGGATTATGAGCAGGAGCCACCATGCCCAGCTGTAACAACATTCTGTACATAAATCAAACCTTGCCCCAGGCCTGCTATGGTATACTTATGCATGTCTATCTACCCATCCAAGCTATAAATCTCTTTAGCATAGGAACAAATGCTTGGTTAGATTTTCACCTCAGGTGTTAGGTTAATCCCTGAAACATTTGTTCATTCAGTAAAGTTTTATTAAATGTCTGATACATAACAAGCATTTTGTTAAGGGCAGAATATACTGAAATATTTTTAAAATACATTTTCTACTCAAGTTGCAGAGAGGAAAAATTAAAATTTTTGCAAACAAAAAAAAGTATTTTAATGAGCAGAATTAGGAGTTTACAAATAACAATAACAGATCATTTCTAAGCAGGTCATTGTCAATAAGAATTTTGAAAAGTGCCTTTTGGTGCTTTGAACAAATGACTTTAAGATTCTATGATTAACGTCAGAGTCAGAGGTAAGTACCAGGGAAATCATCAAAACATGGCATTATGGAAAGACTATTTGTTACACTTGGCTTCTGTCTCTCAGCACCAATAAATCGAGAGCTAGAGAACTGTCAGAAAGAAACTTATTTCTGAATTCAGAATTCAGAGAGACAAAACCTGGTTCCTGACACTTCTGGAACCTGTTTGCTCACTCCTTAGGTTTCACAGTCTGTTTTTATAAGTTTAGGGTTGCTGGCACCAATAGATTGACTACGTGACCAACAGAGCATGGCATAGAACTTAAATTACAGCCACATTTTGTCAATAGTAACACTTACGGTTCACATTCCCTGGTGCCAGTTACCAAGGGTGGCCCACAGTTTCTCTTATCAGTAACACCAAACAGAGGAGTTGATCAAGCCCGCCATTGAGCAAGGGGAGTCCATGGAATCTGTCACAAAGCAAAACATTATTCACTACAAGGTATTGTTAATTCATAGTTATAATACACACAAAGTTATGCAAATTAGAAGACAAGGTTACATAGGTATTATATTTTTTCAAGTCCGTGACTAAAAGACAAAAGGAATAAGGTAAGGGAAAATACTTTTCTTTGCTAATTCTCAGGAATGTAGTTACATGTAGGCCTGCTTGAACACTCATTACGCCTTTCATTAAGGATTGTGGCTATATGGACAGACAATAGTCTGTTTCCATATCATATTAGCTGTTCAGTGAAACAAACTGGGGAGTACGATCCCAAACTTCTCACGTCCTAGATGTGGAACTTAGGAAAGAAATTTACTGCATTTATTTGACTCCATTTTTTTTCCTTTTTTCTTTTTCTTTAAAATAAATAGTATTAATATATGGGAAAGGATTCAATACAATGATAAACACATGCTGTCCTATACAAAGTAGGAAATAAATAGTAAATATGACAGATAAGACAGAATGATTGTCTTTAAATTATGCAATAACTAATGCTAGCATGTTCTTAATACAGAGTTGAATTCCTTAACATTTTCTAAGCTCAGTTTATCATTGTTAGGAGAATTTGAAGGAGCACAAGGCTGTACAGATTAATTTCACTACTTACCACAATTAGTGTTTGACTAAAAAACACACAAGTTTAACAATTTTAAAAATACTTTTGGTATTAACTATAAAACATCCTATTGTACTCTATTCAAGTGCCTCAGTGGGTACTGTTAAAACACAGAGGAGACATCCCTGGAAGTGCTACTGAAAGGATAGTCCCAGAGGCAGAACTGACTCATCAGAAATCTCAATCATCATTAGTGGGATATGGTTACACAGACATATAAACATACTTTAAAACTCACCAGCAAAACATGGTCCATGTTAACAACGCTATCGTCTTCTTTTATGGAGGAGAAAAGCATTGCTATTTCTAAACATCTTTTTGTGGGATTATAATTTGTGGGTCAAGTCTCTCTCCCAAGCCTGTAGGCAGCACCCGAGGGGGCCTAAAGAGAATTGGCTTTGGGGTCAGACAGACTTTGTTGTAAAACTCATCTTCATCAATCTCTTACTACTTGTAAGACTTGGATTAAGCCATCTGTACTTCCTGCATTTGTATTTTTGTCTGTATATATTGTATTTTATCTGCAAAACACAAACAGTAACTATTTCAAAGGTTGATGTGAAACTCAAGAGATGTGATCCATATATTTAATGACTTATTTGATAAATATCTACATTTTATGATTTTGAAAGTTATTATTTACTATATCAAATATAATGCAATATTAACAATTAATATTAAATGTGATTTATTATTCAATATATTCATGCCCAATATTAAGAAAATCTTTTACTTTATTTGTTTTTAATGTACCATTTATATTTATAAATAATAATCAATACATGTCTCCTTCTGAAAAAATATGACTTAATGCCTTTTTGCTAAAGGACTTCCAGATTGAGAGATTTCCATGACAGCATTAATAAAATGAGTAATGCTCTCTCGATCTCTCCCTCCCTTTCTCTTCCTTTCTCTCATGCTCTCTCTCTCTCTATCTTTCTCTCTGGCTTTTGCTCTCTCTGGTTTACTTTCTCTCTGTGTCACTCTCCCTTTCTCTTTCTCTCTCAGCTTTACAATTTATCCACTTTACGAATACAATTTTCTTAATTTTAGAGGTATTTTCCCACAACGGTTCAAAGGGTAAAGGAACTTTCACTACCCTTTCCACCCAACCACTCCAACTGTATTTTGCATAAGGATCAGGAGAAAAGTTAGACAGTTATAATACACTCAGATGCCACTGAGTAGTGACTATGTTTTTTTTTCTGTACCTCTTCCTTACTGTATCCATTGCCCCAGTGAAACATGCTCTAAGAACAAAACAGTCTATTTATTGACTTTTGAGTTCCTAAGGCAGACATTCTGGTTCATACAATAGAATTTGGATGATTTCTGAGGCAGTTTTCTTTTATTTCACAAGGAGACATGAAACCTTTCCAGAAAAGGAAGAATAAAGACAATCAAATGAGAGAACTATCGAGCCAGATTCTTGTGAGGCGGTGTTCCATGCTCTGCCCACCCTATGCCTGCCCCATAGTCAGCTCTCAAGGACAAGAGAACCCCAAGAAAAGACCATACCACATTACCACTTTCTTACAGAGGTCACCTTAGTATCATAGCCCAGGAGCAGCCCAGGAGGAATGCTGAGGGCAAAAGGCAGCTGTGCTCAGTAGCCCACATTCCCAGAAAGTTCAAGACCATGGTTGGCTTTTCCATATTTTTGAGGAAGGGGGAAAAATTTAGCTGAGTGAAGGAGTTTGTGATCTTTCAGTGTCCAAGAGATAAGACAAACAGATCCCACTGAGGATGTCGACATGCATCCTGCAACCACAAAACAGATGGGAACACAGATATTTAAGGTGATGTCAGCATGAACAGATGAAGGAGAGAGAGAGGACCTGCTCTGTCTCAATTCAGCAAGAGCCATCTGAAGAAAGGTGACAACTGCAGGCCACACATTTACCCCTTTCCCACACCATGATACTGTGCAACCCATCCAACTCATCTTCTTGCGGATTCTGACTAACTCCTGGTAGTACAAGAAATGAGAATGCCAGGTACAAGTGTTTTTTGAAATAAGTCTTTGACTCGAAAAAAAGAAAAAGCCAAAATTAAAGAATATAAAAGTTATAAACATAAAAACACACGACTCACACAAAATGTGAGTTTCACATAAAATGTGAACAAACTAAACTCACATAAAATATGTTTGGCATTCTTAGAAATGTTTAGCTACTCATTTATTTAGGATTTAGTGATGATAAGTTGTAACTGAGGCTGAAAGACTAAATTAGCTTTTACCTGTGCAGTCATACAAAAGCTAAATCCTGTCAGAATTTTTTTTTTTCAGATAATATCGTAGAAGGTTTGAAATCACAGAGAATCAAGGCAAGGCCTTTCACCTGTGTACGTTTTTATAAAGGGATTTCTCATCTATTTCAGTGGCTTTCAGAGGATGTTTCATTTTCTCTTTCAATGAGAATTTCTATTTTATTGTGAGATTCAGTTAATGATTGGGATTGCCAAATAAATGATTTTTTATGAAGACCTCCACAAAATACACCTAGAAAAAAGATACTAAAAACTACACAAATGCATACACATACATGCACACCTAAAATCTAATAATTTCATAGCAGGGCATGAACATAAAGATTAATTCCAATTTATTCATGTTAGGGAGAATGAAATCTAGGTCCAATGGGACCATTTGAACTGCTGGAAAATACCAAGCAGATGAGTCCCAAAACCAGACTCAAATGCCCTATAGCTTGAACTGAAGTTCACTTTCCCCTGCCACAAAAATTGGATTCAAAGAAGACTCTAACTTAGGATCTTGGCAACTAGGAGTGATTTTTCCCTGCTACAGTAAGACAGACATGTGGGAGATAGCAACTTCTTTGAATATAGGAGATACATTTAGGTTACATTTGCATAATCTTCAAAATGCTGTGGGCGGTTATGTGCTCCATAGAAATTATAAACAGTAAATGAAGACTTTGGAAGAATGCCTATGGCTCCAAATCAGTACTCAGCCCATTAGAATCCGTGCTTTATACTGTTCCTTTAAAAAAATGCAACTGTAAGTATTGCAAGATCCCTCTGTGGCTAACAGTAGGCATACACTTACATGTGTAAAAGTGCAAAAAAAAAAAAAGAAAAAAAGAAAAAGGCTTAATGTGTAAAACACTATTGACATTCTCATTTTATATGAGTAGAAACTGAGGCTCAGAAAAGCTCTCATACACCAATAAGAGATAGGGCCAGGATGTGAATCTAAGTCTAGTGATTTCTAAACTTCTTTAGGGAAAACAGCCTGCCCAACTTTGTGTTCACAACACCTATCCAAGTTGCTAGTATTTAGTAGGCAAAGACAATTACAGAGGCATTTTAGTCTATTGGCAACCGTTCAAAATCGGGCTGCAAGAACCAAAACCCAACATCACCTCTCTTGGTGACTGATTGTATAAGTAAATTATGTTTTAAACATCATACTGAAACTACCTATACAAAATTAGTTCATGTCCTGACCCTTGGAAGAGGGGGAAAGGCTGATTGATCAACACTCTTCTTAAACAAGGAACCTGAAACTGCTTGAGAAGATAAGAAAGTATTTTAAAGACAGAAGTTTTTTCCATCTCCAGGACCCAGGATGGCACCTCCCCCACCTTCCCCTGCACCATCCTCCTGAATTGCCTCCAGGGAAAGGGAGGGGTGAGATGTGGAGGGGAGGTACCTGGTGGTCAGGGGAATTATTTTATGGACATTATTTATTTTAAACATGAAAATGGCATCTAAAATCTTTTTCAGACTTTGTACTTTGGGGACCCAAACTCCTACCTGGGCCCAGAGCACTAAATAGTCCTCAACCAGTCACAGGACTCCTGAAAGACAGTCACAACAACCATCAACCAATCAACAGCTCTTGTTCCTCTACACACAAAGTTCCTTTTAAAAACCTTATCCTCTAAATTTTGTGGGAGGTAGGTTTGAGTGATTTCTCCTATTCCCTCTGCTTTGCTGTATTAATTTTTTTCTCCACTGTAATGGCTGCATCAGTTTGGGGGTTTTTGTTTGTTTGTTTTTTGTTTTTTTCTGAGTAGCAAACATAAGAAACTGGTTCAACTGTAACAGTATTTCTTATTTACACACCAGGTAGCAATAGTTTCCTTCCCAGGAGTTTTCTGAGGCTGAAATAGGATATCATATGAAAGAGATTGTTAAATCCAGTACTAACCACATAATAGGAAACATTGCTATTTGCTGGGGAGAAAAATCGCATAAGAACACTGGATTGCTAGGAGAATGGAAAAAAAAAAAGAAGCTGCTCAAAAGGGAATGGAAGGTTTGTTGAGGAAGATTGTCTACTTTGTTGTTGTTGTTGTTTATTTTCTCAAGTGCAATCCTTGAATAACAGTTATTGGCTTGCATGGGTCCATTTGATAATGGTGAGAAAAAATGTGGAAAAAAAGAGCACTTATCAGAACTTTTAAGTACCTGGGGGACTATGATTCTATAACTAGTCTTTTATTCTTAAAATAAATGCACAGGGTAGGCATAATCAACATTCATGTTTTGGTTGCAGAAACTAAAGCCTTGAAATGCTAAAGTGGTGCAAAGTCACATAGTGACTGATGGAGTCAGATTCCATCAGGATTTATCTGACCTTGAAGCCTGGTTCCTGTACATACACAACACTGCATCCATGTCATGAAAGAAGCACATTTGAAAGAGCCAGAATATCTTAGCAAATGATCAATAAAGATTTTCTGAAGGAAGATGCTTACTTGTTGTCCAAAGTAGCAAAAGAATAGGGTATCACTTGAAGGGCTGGCTTTGGGGCAAATGACCTGGTTCTAATACAGTCTCTGGCTTACCAGCAATATGGCCTTGGGCACCTAGTTAGTCTCCCTGTTCCTCAATTTCTTTATTTTTAAAAGTGAGTTCAAGAATATTAACTCTCTCATAGAATTGTTTTGAGAGCTAAATGAGTTAATCCAAAAAAAGATCTTAGAACAGGGCTTGCCATATTGTGAACCCTTAATAAACATTTAATACTATTATAAAAGTAATAATAAGAAAACTAAGTGATGAACCCTGATTTCAACTCCTGATGTGTTTTCAACAACTTTCCAAGACAATCTCTTTAAAATGAATACCTGAGCTTTAAAATTAGCCAAATTGCTTAACTAGAAGCTCAGCCACACAAATACATGTTAAATGGCCCTTGACTGGAGACAAGAATGGATTTGCTTTCTGCACATTTAGAAAATGCATGTTAAGAGATTTCATAGTCACTTCTTGGCCACTAAAGAAAAAAAAGCAGTAGCCACAAAGGTGACATGCACTGAATCCAGTAATAATAGTATTTGAAAGGGGATGAGTAACCATCAGAAGGGGATATAACGTTTATTGAAGGACAGAGTTCAGAGGTTGGAAAATTGGCACCTGCTTTTATACATAAAGTTTTATTGGAACATAGCCATGCCCTTTTGTTTGCATATCATCTACAACTGCTTTAGTACTTCAATGACAGAGCTGAGTAGCTGCAACAAAGACCATCTGGTCTAAAAAGGCTGAAACCATTTTCTATCTGGCCCATTATTAAAAAGTTTGTTAACTTCTGCTCTAGACTATTCCAGGATCATACCTGGCCAAAGTATTTTTGAAAAAAACAAGTTTAATTTTAACGCATCATTTCTACTATCTGTGCATGAACTTCTTCATTTTTCTAACATCTACTGAGGTCCCATGTGCAACACCTTGGGGATTACCACTCTGAACTCTAGTGCTTATATCAGGAAATATCTACATTCTTTTCCAGTATGTAGATACACATCAAGGCCAGGTTGCCACTCAGATTTCAGGGTAAAAATTGTAAAATGTAATGCAACAATTTAACTTTTCTTGAACATGAACTCTAGATATGTCTGAGAAACTGGAGAATTCCATTAAGATTCAGACTCTTCCATACAGTTGAGAATATCTTGATACGGAGTCCTGCTTCCACAGAGTCCAGGGTACCCCAAAAGTGGAGACAGCATAGGCATTTGAAGGGAAGAAAAAAGGAGAGAGAGAGAGAGAGAGAGAGAGAGAGAGACTTGGGCACCTGTTAAAAGGGTGCAGATGCCATTTTATTGTGGGTAATTGCAAGCTTATATTTCTCTCTACAAGGGAAATAATCTCTGCAAGTTATTGTCACAGAGCAAGTTAAAATCATCATTACAAAACAAACCACTTACAACAAATTACATGGATTCTTTGTGATGTTAAAACAATGCTTAAGTTTAAGTATTCTTCTCCATGCTTGGCTAATGTTCTAAGGGCGGAGACTATTTCCACCCAAAACAACATTATCCCAACACAATGATGCCACCCTGTAAAAAACAGTCCCCGCAACCTACCAATATAAAATCTCAAAATTATAAAACTATAAAGCTTCTCATTAAACAACTTTAAAACAGAACTTATATCCCAAATTAACTAATAC
>CAUYQG010153264.1:0-23347 GCA_963574415.1 Tarsius wallacei
TCTGAACTGTTCTAAAAAAAAATCTAAGATGTTAGTTCCAGGGATTTATGATTCTTCACTTTTCTGTTCATATCCATGAGTCTGGATTTGTCCCTGAAGGCCAGGCCCAGTCAGAGTCCAACACAGGTCTATGGACACTTAATGAAGGGCTCATGATCATATATCACAGGCTATCAGAGTTCGGAGGGCCCTTGGAGATGAGACTACCTTGGAGGAAAAGTGCTGATGGGAAGGCAGAGAGTGGATGCATTTATCTCAACTCTTCTCCATTGACAGTCTCAGCAGACCCAACTCCAGCCTGACTGGCTCTCCTGAGGGCCCCTCTTCTGGCCCAGGGCCTAAAACAAACCTGACGGGGCAGGCAGGATCATAAGAGTAATAGCTAAAATAATACTATTAAAAGTAGAAGTTAGGCCGGGCTTGGTGGCTCAGCCTGTAATCCCAGCGCTTTGGGAGGCCGAGGCGAGTGGATTGCCTGAGCCCGTGGGTTCCAGACCCACCCGGGAACCTTGGTGAGACCTCGTCTCTACAATAAATAAATAAATTAATTAGCCGGGTGTGGTAGCACGTGCCTGTAGTTCCGGCTACTTGGAAGGCTGAGGCAGAAGGATCGCCAGAGCCCAGCAGGTCGAGGCTGTGGTGGCCGGAAGCGTGCCACTGCACTCCAGTGGCAACAGAGTGAGACTCCAACTCAAAAAAAAAAAAAAAGCAGAAGTTATATGCTAAGTTCTGTTCTAAGTGCTTTACATATAGTAAGGCATTTAATCTGCATAATAGCCCTAAGGGGTAGAAAATATGATTGCTACTTTGCAGATGAGGAGTCTGAGGCACAGAGAGGCTGAGTAGTATGCTCCAAGTCACACAGCTAGTAAATGGGAAACCAAACCTAGGCAGTCTAGTCCCCCAAACCTAAACCCCACCAGCCAGCAGTTCAATATGGCTGACAGCAGACCAGGTATATAGGATGCTGGTGTGAATGCTGGGACCCTGACTCTCCTCTCAGGCTCTGCTTCGACCTGCTCCCCACTTGCTGAGTTCTCTGTGGGACTGGCCTTCCTCTCATCATCTGCCTGGCCCCTGGCACATTCCCCAGGCCCCTCCTTGTACTGTTCCCACTCCCACACCCAGAGATGAGGGGGCCACTGGCTGCAAGACTTTGTATTATTGCTTGTCTGATTGGCACTCCTGACAGTGTCCATTGCCTGCGTCATGCCAAAGCTTGCTGTGTCCTCCAGGCACTGCCTTGGTGAGACTGGCTAACCTTACTAGGGCTTCCTTGGCATCCATGTCATTTTTCCCAGCCATTCCTCTCCCTTTGTGCCCACCCCACCCTGGGGCATAAACCAAGCTGGCCTCATATCTGAGCTCCATGGATGTGGCAAGAAAAATTTTTGCTACATGACAAGTATCGTGATGGGCACTTTGATGGCAGCCATTTCATTTGACCCTCACATCAACCTGCTGAGGTGTGATTTATAGCCCCAGGTTGCAGAGAAAGAAACTGAAGCTCAGAGAAATACTCACTGAGTTAAGTGATAAAACTAGAAGTAAAATCAGGCCTGCCTGATTCCAAAGGCAGAATCTGGGCAGTAAGAGTAAGTTGAACTGGGGGCAAAAGAAAGCCTAGAGGCTGGGTGGCCACAGTGTGGGCTTGGAAATAACCTGTGAGAACCTCTGCAAAGGTTAAGGAATAATGACTGGCATCTATCTATTGAGCACTTCCTGTGTGCTAGGCACTGTGCTAATTTACATGAACACATTTTACCTTATTTACATTAAAGTAAAAAATTTACGTTATTTACATTACCTCCTGAGTCCACACAGGAACTCCATGACATAGGTGATATTATCATTCCCCTTTTACAGAAACTAAGACATAGAGAGCTTCAGTAACTTGCCTAACGTCACCCAGCAAATAAGTGGTGAAGTCAGAGCCTGAATGCTGCCAGTTCCACTTGCACTTCCACTTGTCACAGATGGGAATGGGGGACTGAGGAGTGCAGAGCCCAGATGACTGATGGAACGCCTGGGTAGAAGGAAGAGCCTGTAAGCTGTGAGATATCACAGCAAATGTGCTCCAGCTGAGGACTGAGGGCAAAGAGCCAGGAAGGTGAGTTTTGCTGGGAAAGGGGTGGGGGAATAGAAGAGGCTCGGGCTAAGGTGCTCCTGGGGGTAGCCATAGGAGGAGTGGTTAGACAGGGAGCCCTGCAAAATAGGGCCTGCTACCTACACAGGCAGTCAGGGCTGGCTGAATCAGGGATCCCAATCTGAAGGACTTTGAGAAGCCAGGAATAGAAGGTCTGAGCCATGAGCCAGGAGCCAGCAGCAGCCAAGGCATCTCGAAGGGGTTGAAGGAACAGGATTCTTGCTGGGCAGGGAGTCAAGGATCCACTGGCCCATAGAGGTTGGAGAGGAGTGTGCAGATGGTTGTCTGTGAACACCATGCAAGCCACCAGTCCCAATTCACAGGGAAACAAGACACAGATGCCAGCTCCTCCAAATCTAGGTCCATGGGAAAGGGGGTGGGGTCGGAGAGAATAGGGCCAGAAAGGGAGGTTAGTTAGCCAGGAAAACCAGGGAACTGGACTTGAAGCGTGGTTGAACTTTCACAGGCTGAGTTGTGGGGAGGCATTCCTGGCTGAGGGCACAGCGCACATAAAGGCCTGGCACAGAGGCCCCATCTGTATATATCTATGTAATTGCATCCACACACCCAGCAGCTTGAATACACACAACCCCTCCCTCCTTTGTTATGCCTAAACTCCTCCGTCATCACAGCGATGGATTTTAATTGCTTACACATTTTCGTCCCTCACCCCTCAGACTAGGAACAACACAGGGTCAAGGACCTGTCTCACAGCCACAATTTATTAAAAGCGATTCCATGCTGGTCACATACATACATTGCTTCTTTCCATTGTCCAAAAGTCACATGTTGTATCTTACTGAAGTTTGTAAGCCTGGGGCCCAACTAGGTGCCAGGCCCCGGTGCGTTCAGTGTAGACCCCAGAGGTAAGAACATATAAGGAACGAGTGTAGGCTTTGGTGACTAACATTGGTCATTGGGGTGAGGCCCCAAGGTGGTATTCAGGGGTGGGGTGTGGAGGAGTGTGTGTACATTTATCTGCCAGTCCCCCACAGCAGCTGACTCAGATCCCTAGGGACCTGTGCAGAGGGAACGATGGAGCCTGGGACTGAGTCTTCCTGAGTTTCCCAAGGACTGGAGAAGACACCATGAGCTCAGTTATGCTTCTTTTCCTTGGAATCCCCACAGTGAATTCAGTCCCCCCCACCCCCACCCCACATCCTCCCAGCTACTCTACCTTCCCTAGCCCCAAATGAAATCTCATCAGCATATTAATAGGACATTATGGTTTCTAATGAGGATCCAGAAAACATTTATGGAGCAGATTAAAGATAGCTCCACCCCATTAAACAGCCAAGAGCCCTGGGCTGGGGATGGGAACCCTCAGGTGGGGGGAGGGGCAGAACAGCTGGAGGCAGGGGTGGAGAGTACTGCTTTCTCTGCAGGTCTGGCAAGAGGAAAGGCATCAAAAGAGTCACAAGGAGGGAAGCTAGGCTTAGACCCCAACCTTGCACATCCAGCTCCCCCCTTTTCCCCCCGAGCTCCCGGTTAAAGAGTTGGACTGGCAGATGAATGGCATTGCTCTTGTTCTAGTCCCAGGAAGTTTCTCAGGGTCAGGTCTGGGATCTGGTGCTAACAGATCCATCACTTTCACTGGGACCCTCATCCAGGCCCAGTCCCAGCCCTAATTTCACCCAACCATGGAAATAGCCAAGTCTGGCCACATTGCCACCAGCCTCTGCCTTTTCACTTCAGTCAGACATGACTCAATGGACATATATAAACAAGGACTCACACTGATTAGGCATCTACTGTGTGTTGGGCACCACATGGGGCACTTACTCACCTGGGATTTCACTGATTCCATAAAACAATAACACAAAGTAGAGATTTTTAGTCTACTTTAGACATGAGAAAACAAGGCTCAGAGAAGGGAAGCAACATTTCCAGGGTCACACAGCAACTCTGGGATTCAAATTCCAGTCTGTGGGATTCTCAAGTTCACATTCTTTCCATTATGCCCGAAGCTTAATTAGCAGCTCCTCAGTGCAAATGACTGAACTGTGTCCTGGGCTTTGCCTCCCAACATCCCACTCCTACCACAGAGGCTGGGTAGTGTCACTGAAAACATGAGACAATAAAGACAGAAAGATCTAAATTTCCATTCCAGCTGTCATGATCTAGCTATGTGACCCTTTGAAAATCTCGCTTAACCTTTCTGCACTCCCTTTTCTCATCTGTCAAAAGAGGCTGGAACTCCAAAGTTCTTGTGAAGATTCAGTGAGAAGGGCCTTGTAAACATTGACCACAGGCCTACTCTCTGCACCTTGTTTTTTTCTTCCATCAAATGGGGTTAATTGTTGTCCACTCTAACCAGTTCTGTGTAGGTTGGGCAGGGGGAGTTGTGGCAGGATTAAGGGATAGAGTACAAGCAACAAAGTGCTACCCAGATGTAAGGGTTATTGCCAGCATCCCTCTTCATCCTCAGCCAAACTGGTAGAAGTGTCCTATGGCCATGGGCAGGGCAAACCAAGACACCCAAGAGAGATCAGGTGTAGGATTCTAGACTCAGGAAAGGAGGAAGAGATAGGGTCTGAGACACTCCTTGGAAGGCATTTCTTAGTGCTCTGCAGTCCTTGATTTTTGACTCCTCAAGCACAGGAAACTAACAGGAGAGTCACCTGCCCCCATGATAATATGCTCCCTTGCCACCACTCTCCCCTTCAAACACTGCTCCAGCCACCCAGACCTCCTCAGTCCAGTCAGGCGCACTCTAGCCTTAGGGCTTTGGTGCTAGTCCTTTCCTTTGCCTGAAGCACTCTTCCTCAGATATCCTCAGGAGGGCTGTCAGTGCCTTTAGATTTCTGCTGAAATGGCCCCCATAATTCAATTTCCACACGTAACTTTCCTTCTGCTACAAGTAGTAAGGGGAGGTGGGATCCACCCCCTTACCACTTTATTTTTCTTCAGTGTACTTACCACCTTCTAATATGCACTTGCTTATTTGCCTTATTCAGTATTATCACTTCCAACTGAAATATGAGCTATATAAAGGCAGGGGTCTGTATTTTGCTCACTACTGTGTCTCTAGCCCCTAGAACAGTGACTGGTAATAAGTAAATATTTATTGAATTAGTAAAATAGCTCAGGCACTCCTCCAGTTCAGGCCTGGGCTTTGGTTCTTTCTGTACAAGCTAGACTTATTTTCTGGAAGGAAAACTTTGCTCTAGGTCTGATTGATCACTTATTTAACATGCACGTGTGTGTGTGCAAGTGTGTCAGGCACTATTCTAGGTGCTGGGGTTACAGCAGAAAACCAACCAGTTTAGGAGCACAAGGAAAACTTGCCCTGTACCCTCTGAAGGTTCGCTGAAAAATCAACCCATGAAAAGCCGATTAAATGACGAAAAGGCGTACAACTTATTAACGTGTATACGGGAAGCATTAGGTAAGAAGCTTATATACCATCTTGAGATTACAGAAATAATAGGGGGTTCTGGGTATAGACAAAACCAAGTTATGGTGGCAAATCAGATTACAATGGCAAGACAGGTTATGGGAGGGAGAGAAGAAGTAGCCTGGCTAACAAAGGTGATCTCCTTATGTGGATGAAACCTCATAGGTAGCAGCCTTCAGAATAGATGGTAAATATTTCTTTCAGATATTTAAGGTGTCAGACACTCGGCTAACCTTTCCTAGTTCCAGACAGTGGAAGGCCTGGCTGCATCATACAGATTCTCTGCAGATGCAAATTTTCCCCACAAAAGACAGCTTTGCAGGGCCACTTCTGTGTGCTGGCTCTCTGACGGCCATTTCAAAATATGTCAAAGAAATGTATTTTGGGATAAAATATTTTTATTTCCTTCACCAGCCAGGTGTATTTCCTGCCCTTAATGAGCTTCCATTTTGGGGGGTGAGAAAGACCATAAACAAACAAACAAGAGTGCTCAGTACTGCAAAGAATGCAAACAGTGTGAGTGCTAGGGAAGGCTCCTAAGAAGATTGACATTGGAACACTGGTGATGACATTGGTGATGTGAGAAGAAGCCAGCCAGGTCAAATTCTAGAGTAGAGCATTCCAGGTGGACGGGTTGGTAAGGGCAAGGGCTTAGGGGCAAGAGCACAGCCCATGAGCAAAATGCCTTGGGCTTCATCTGCATCTCATGCCACTTTCTTTTGGAAGGAGTCTTGGAAAGCCAAAGTAACATCACACCTGAAACAAGTGTATTTGTGTACCTGTAGTGTGTGGGTGGGAATATGAGGTGGGGTTACTACAAAAGAGGTGGCTCTACTTGGAAGCCTGAGGCAGAAGGATCGACATAGCCCAGCAGGTCGATGCTGGGGTGGCCATGAGCATGCCACGGCACTCCAGCCTGGGCGACAGAGTAAGATGCTAACTCAAAAAAAAAAAAGAGGTGGCTGTGTCCTTGGGCAGATGACAGGGTACACACGGTCTGGGCAGCAGCTCACTCAGTTCCTGGGGAGAGAAAACATGGTGGAAAGAGGACAAAACTTGGAGTCCAGAGGCCCTGGATTCCAGTCCAGGTTGTACCATTGACGCAGGAAATTTTGGCCAGACCCTTTCCCTCCCAAGGTCAGTGTCTTTTATTAATAAGATGAGCAGGGGTGGGGGAGGACAGTGCTCAGCCGTGTCCAAAGTTCCCTTCCACACCAGAAAGCAGGCAGTGGGAGCAGCCTAGATTACCCAGAACCACTTTCCACAGACAGTGGATCTCAACTGGCATAGCTAGACCCATCACTACAGCCTCTTCCCTTTGCTTCTCATTCTAAGGATGTGGCCTCTCCTCAGTCACAGTGGCAGTGGCAGAAGTGGCAACAGGTGGGGTGGCCTTTGAAGGTTGGACAGGGTGATGGCTGGAACCTGTGCTGGTTTATGCCTGGGTCCTCCTGGCCCATGATGGGGAGGAGTCCCCCTCCTTCCAAGTGCCCCTCGTCCTCACGCTAGCTCATTTCTTCCGTTGCTGGGGAGGCCATTCTCCAGATGCTGGTGCACAGATGCTGCCCTTCTCAGGTTCCCTGCTGGGCCCTGCTGAGCCAAGCTCCTCAGCCTCGGCCAGGGGACTGCTCCCTTCCCCCGCCGCCAGCGCCAGCGCCGGGCCCCCACCGCCCCACATCACTCTTGCAGCTCTTCTCTGAACTGCCTCCAGCTTGGCTGCATCGCTGTGATAATGAGGTGTCTGCGACTGAACGCAGTGGGCTCGGCGGGGCAGAACAGCAGGCCAGAGGCCCGGGAGACAGGCAGGAACAAGCACAGAGACTGCCCCAGCTGGCCCCGGATTCCACCAGGTGCCCCCCATCCACCCTGCCAGCCCCAGTGTCATCCTAGGCACCACTGCCCACATCCCAGGGTCAAAGGCTTCAGATGAGAAAGAGAGGTCCAGTTGTAGAAAACGTAGCTCCGTGCTGATGCCGATGATAATAGGAAGAATCTTGGGTTTCAAAGGGATGCCCTGCTAACAACTCCTCATATCTGGACAACACGTAGGTGTTTATGAGGCACTTTTACTCATTCTGCAAATGTTTACTGAGTGCAGACTCCGTGCCAGGCCCCGTGCTGGGCAGGAGGAAACAAGGAACTAGATGCGACCTGGCTGCTTAGTGGGGAGACAGACAAGGAAATGGGCCATGATAGCATGTGGGGGTGGGAGTTCAGACAAGACTTGGAGCAATCCAGGGGACAGGGTGCCTAAGCGGGTGGAGAGTGGGTGGTAGTCGGAAGAGCCTTGGAGTGGGGGGAAGGCAGAAAGTTTTCCGGGAAGAGGAAACCATTTGAGCAGTCCTGAAGAATGAGCAGGAAATAGGCAAGGGGAAGTGAAGGTGAGAAGGAGGTGCTCTGTGCAGAGGGAACAGTCAGAGGAGCTCAGAGGACATTTTTGCATAATCCTCAAAACACCCCTAGAAGGCAAGCATTCTGTGGGTTTCCATTTTACAAATGGTGAAACAAAGGCCTAGATGGGACAGTAATGCTTTGCCTCTGGGACAGTTAGAGACCTGCTTGAAAAAGTGGTTTCTCATTCACCCTCTCACTTTTCTGCTCACACTCACCATATGATGTGGAGATTGTCTCTGCACTTCACAGAAGGGGAAACATGCTTGGAAAAGAAAAGTGGCTAGAGAGACAAGTCCCCAGCATTTCCCAAGTTGGCCCAAGTTTTTCAAGTGGGAGATCACAGGGGCCCTGAGGCAGATGGAGCTCAAAGGCATACACCCCTTGCTCCTTCCTCCAGTCCTTGGCTCTGCCTACCCTATCACCTACCCTATGCCATTTCCCCTTCTTCAGCTGATCTCCCCTGTGGCTAGAGCAAAGTTTAGATGAGAAACCACTTGTCCAGCACTCCAATTCAATCAGAGGATGGCTGGAGGTTGGGTACTTTCGTGAATTATTCAGGAGCTGTGGCCGGCAGGATAGGGGGAGGGGTAGGAGGAGGGTGGGAGCAGGTGTCCCCACATGCCAAGCATGGCAACTGCAGAGGAAGTGACCTTAGAGGCCTCACACTCATCAGCTGCTGGGTCTCTCTCCCTCCACCCTGAAAGAGAGGACCCTGAGTAAGGGTAGGTGGGGGGAGGGAACTGCTCTGGGGGGTTGCTAACGATAGGTCCCTGAGTACTTACAATGTGCTGCCCCTTATCTCCTTTACTCCTCACAATAACCCTGGGAGTTAAAGTGCTATTATTTTTGTTTTATAGATAAGGAAAGAGAGGTAAAGTAACTTTCGTAGGATCATACAACAAGTAAAAGACAGTTCCAAAATTCAAACCCAGGTTTATTCACTCCAGAGCGAGCACATCCTTTCCTCTGTCCCCCTCCTTTGTACGTGGAACTCAGGCCTCTGAGGTTTGAGCCTCCAAGGTCCCTGAGGGATAACCTGCTCCTCCAGCACTCTCTTTTTAGTGACCCCTGATTGCTCAGGACCTCACCCAGGGACCAAATCTCTCCTCCACTAAAACCAGCTGCTGGGTGGCTGGTTATGGGCTTCTCCAAGTGCAGTTACCAGGTGTGGAACTGCAGGTGTGTGGGGGGTGGAGAGCTTGGGGCCCCCCAGGCGGGGGAGGACCTTCACCTCTTCCTCAGAATTCTTAGATGAGGGGACGTGTTTGAAGGTACTTTAATGAGGGAAGCCACTGTAGTTAGGGCTGCCAGATTGAACAAAGAAAAACACAGCATGCCCAGTTAAGTTGGAATTTCAGAAAATGAATATTGTTTAGCATAATGATGTTCTTTTTAGTGTAAATATGTACTACAAAAGTATTCATTGTATTTCTGAAATTCAAATTGACCTCCTCGGGGGTCCTGTAGTTTACCTGGCAAGCCTAACTAAAGTGAAATTGCCTGGTCTTAAATGCCAGGTCGGCTGCTACCTAGCTGTGTGACCTTGGGGAAGTTATAACCTCTCATTGCCTCAGTTTCCTCATCTGCAAAGGACTGCTGAGGTGCTAAAATAAGGTGATAGAGACTGCAAAGTAATTCTCACAGTGCAGAACACACAGAGCATCTGATACATGTGAGCTGTTAGCACTTTTTTTCCTCTTTCTCTATGGAATCCTCCCGGACATTCCTCTTGCTCCTTGCGTTTCCTGGACTGTGGCCATACATGGTGGGAGCAGGGGGAGCTGTTCTATAGTTATGAGGGGGAGGCAAGGGGCTCGCATTATGTTCCTATTGTGTGTCTGTCCCTGTTAGGTATTCTCCTGAACTCACTGAGCCCTCAGAACTCTACAAGGCATTTACTATTATTCTTCCCCTTTACAGATGAGGAAATGGAGGCTTAGGATGATGAATGCATTTGCCCAAAGTCTTTCAACTGACCCTGGACCCTGGCTATCTGCCCCTGACCATCTGGCTCCACTTCCCCCACTTCTGCATTTCCCTCGAGGTTCTAGGATGCTGAAGGGAAACCTCTGTTCAGGTTTAGGGGGTATGTATGGAGAAGAGAGCAGCTTGAGAGAGCAGCCCCGGAACCCTCCTGACTGATGAGCTCCCTGGGTCCAGCCAGGCGCCATCTCTGTGCCTCCCCGTTTCCATCCTGAGCCCAGCCCATGTGGATAGCTCTGTCCTACAGAAGAATGCAGTTCTCTCTGATATGCCCAGTTGCACATCCACTATGCATGCTAATCAGCAGCCAATGCTTGCCAGCAATTTGCTTCAGTTCTGGGGCTCACTCTAGGTTTGTTTATTTTTTATATTTATACCTTGTGTGTGAAGATGGCTAACTTGAAGTAGGAGCAGAGTCTGGGGAAGAGACCCAGCAGGAACAGGGGGAATAAACTAGAAGCTGGCAAGAATGTAGGGGTCATCTTTGCCCTCCTGCTGCCTCCTGACAGGACTGCACCTTAGGGAAAACAACACTTCAAAGGAGAACACTGGACCCTTCCAGAGTATTGCTGGCAGCCTTGGGACCCTTGGGCGGCCCAGTAGGGATTAGCAAGCATTTGTTAATCAAGGCTCTGGAGGGTAATGTGAGACATTGATTCTTTCATCTCAAATCTTTTGACTGTAGGCAATAAAAAATGGAAGCATCGGCTTTCCTCTCCGCATTGTACGGAGGAGAAACTTAAGGCAGCGAGGGGAAGGCACCTGGTCAACATCACACGATGAATTTGAGGTAGACCCAGAACCAACACCCAGACTTACTGCCAGCCCCAGACTCTCATGACTGCATCCCATAGGGAGACGGCTAAGAGGGAGAGGTTCCCCCCATGCCTCATTTGTCCCAAAATAAGATGTCATGATCCACCTGAAAGTTCTTCTCATAGGGTTCTCCACAAAATCTTGGTAATTGCCTACTTACATTTCCAAGAGCTCCTCCAAACTATACCTAATCCTTTCCCTCTGCCTCTCGCTTTAAAGAAGATGGCTCCTCCAGCTGTGTTGTCACACAAGGGCCTGACACATAGAAGTGCTCAGTAAACATTTGCCCTATGCAGATATGAATTCATAGGGTGACTTGGCAATAACCTGTAAGGGTTAAAATGAGCACATACCTTCAACCCAGCTAGACCTCAGAGAAATGCTCAAATGCATGTCCACTGGGAGAAATGTATGAGGGTGTTCACATCAGCACACTTGCTTCTCATAAAATATGCAAAGCCACCTACAGGTTCATGATCAGGAGAACAGATGAATAAGTCGTGATGTGTTTATACAGTGAAATGGCATACAGCAATAAAAACGAATGACCTCCAGCAACATATGTTAACACGGACACATCTTGGACACAAGGTGGGGTGATAAGGCAAGTCGCAAAGCATACGCAGAATACCATGAATATGAAACTTTCAACATGGCAAAGTCAGGAAAGTAGCTACCTTGGAGAGGGGAAAAAGAAGAAGAGGATCTGAGAGGGAACATAGAGGGCTTTAACTATATCTATGATGTTTTATTTCTGCAGCTGAATGATGGTTAAAGGGCATTGTTGCATCATTCTTGAAACCTTTTTGCATGTTTGAAATATTTCATTACAAAAACAAATGAAAAGAAGAAACAGATGAATGAATGAATGAATGAATGCTGCATCCCTTTAGTCAGAGAATTGATTCTCCTACCTTTTCTTTGGTGTGTGTATGTGTGTGCATCTGTGTGTGTGTGTGTGTGTGTGTGTGTGACCCATGTGAACTTTGGAGTCAACCTAACTCTGGTTCCGCCCCTTGCTGCCTTATGACTTGGAGACCCTAGTACTTCCCTACTCTACCCACCTCACTTAACTTGTGAGCATTCACTGAGATGATGGCATATCTCAAAGTTTATCTGTTCTAACCCCCAGTCTCACAGTTGGCAAAAACAAGGCCCATATGGAAACCTCAAACCCTGCTTTAGGAGCTAAGAAGATAATTGCTCCTTATCTCCACCAATACCCAGACAGGACCAGGGAAGGAGGTGGCCCAGAGGGTGATAAGGACTTCAAGATTGTAACTCTGGGGAGGGAGAGTGAGGCAGTGTCCTGCCGAGGCTAGGCCATAGAACAGGAGGGTCAGTACAGCCTAAAGGGTTGGGCCCTAATCTGAACCTCTTTAGGTGGGGATCTGCCCCTATCATGAACCCCTGACTCAGAGCTCTAAGATTTGTGTCAAGAGTAGCCAGTCCAGAGATGAGGAATGGAACTCAGACCCAGCTATAGGGGTGGGGAAGTGGGTTGTATTATGAGGGCAGATTTAGAATCAGAATTTCTGATGATCCAAGGCCATAGGAGAAAGGACAGGCTGCCTAGAGAAGGAAACAGCTTGTCTGGATTCAGTGACACTATGTTAGAATTTATGGAAAAGTCTTAGGTGGGCAGAATGAAAGCTAATTATTCAGAAGGCAATTATCTAGATGTAAAAGAAACAAAGTATCAAGGACTACCCAGAAAAGGGTAGGAAAGAAGACACCCTGCTGGACCCGGACACAGAGCTCATTTCTTTTCCCAGTCACCTTGCTCCAATAGGCATATTTTCACCCCTTTTTTCCAGATGAGGAAACTGAGGCCCAGTGAAGTGAACGCCTGAGCTCTTTGCACTCTATGGAGGCTTCATGGCTTTTTGACCCTCTCTGCCTGGTCCTGGACAGGCACAGGTAGAACAATGGTGGTCTGTCCAATCAGTTACCACCAAGAGAGGGAACCAGAGAGGCCGTAGTAGAGGCCCTGCAGCCTAACCAGTCCGCTGGGCCCTGTTGTTCTTGGGCCCCAGCCTGGTGCTCCTTTGGAGGGTGGCAGAACCTTGGAGCTGGCGTCTGCTGCAAGCCCAGGTCTCCTGCGGAGAACCCCTTCAAGGGCAGCCCTTGTCCCTGCTCTAATTATACAAACAATTTTTCTCGGCTTCTCCAAATAAACAGTGCACAGTCTGTGGGCCATGGCATACTGGGAAATCCGAAATGAGAAGCTGCCACTAATGGGCTCCTTAGCTGCAGGGCTAAACAGATCGCTTGAATGGCCGGGCGGGACCAGGTCTCTGCCGCCTTCCTGACCGGCCTCTTGCACACTGTACTTTCTACCCCACACCAGACCATCCCCCACCAATTCCCACCAGCCCGCAGCCCCCATTTGACAGAATGATTAGCTGGGTTGCATGAGAATCACAGTTCTGAACTCTGTAGACAGGGGTCCTGCAGACAGAATTTCAAGGGAGATTTTATTTCTAGAACTAGATACATGTGTGCAAGAATAGGGCTGGGCATGTGCACAAGGAATGTGTGTGTGCAGGGAGATGTGCGTGCATGTCTACAAGTAGGAGTGTTTCAGTGGGGGGAGGTGTTGCTGGGAGCTGAGTGCTGTTGGCTTGGGAGACAGTGGTACAAAGCGGGGGAAAGCACACCGGCATATATATTAGAGGGTGGGGAACTGAACATGGTGGATCGTGAGCAGGTGGATACAAACCACTACTAATAGCAGTCTCTCCCCCGCAGCTCTGCGTGGGTTACTAAGCACTTTCATATCCATTCCAACAACCCTGTAAGGAAGGGTTATGACTCCCTTCATCTGAGGTAAAGTAACTTGCCCAAAGTCATAGAGCTCAGAATTGGAATAGTTTCTTGACTCCCAGGGTTATTTATCTAACCATCATTTGCTCTCCCCCAAGACTGCCAGCTCTCTAAGGGAAGGGTCCATTTTGTTCATCTCTGCGTATGAGAGTAGTTAAGTTCATGAGCTCTGAAGCCAAACTGTCAAGTTTAAGCCCATCTCTGTCACTTGCTTGATGTATGATCTTGGGCAAGTTTATTAATGTTTCTGGGCCTAATTTCTCTCATCTGTAAAATGAGAGTTTTAATTGCACAAACCTCATTGTGATATTTAACAAGTGCATGCATGTGAAACACCTAAAACAGTGCCTGGCACATGGTACACACTCAGAATAATTGGCTGCTATTATTGTTGTTGCTGCTTTCACTTATTCAGCCTATCATTGTACTTGGGGACTATAGATAAGTAATACACCGCTTTTTTTTTTTTGAGTTGGAGTCTCACTCTGTCACCCAGACTGGAGTGCAGTGGCACACTCTCGGCCACCACATCCTCAACCTGTTGGGCTCCGGCGATCCTTCTGCCTCAGCCTTCCAAGTAGCTGGAACTACAGGTGCGCGCTACCACACCCGGCTAATTTTTTGATTTATTGTAGAGATGAGGTCTCGCCAAGTTGCCCGGGCGGGTCTCGAACCCACGGGGTCAGGCAATTCACTCACCTCGGCCTCCCAAAGCACAGGATTACAGGCTGAGCCACCGAGCCTGGCCTAGTAATACACCATTTTGAGGGTAAATAAGAAACTCATATATGTGATGTTACTAACCTGTGACAATGTGTTGTTTCCTCTCCAGGTGACAATTTTGCCATTTAACACTGTTTTTCAAAGCCCCCTGATCACCTTGGGAAAGACCGGCTCCCATCTGGGGTGTGTGTGTGTGTGTGTGTGTGTGTGTGTGTTGGGAGCTGGAGTGGATTTGATGCACCTTCTGGGCCTCTCAGCTATACTATTCTGTGACTCTTCAAGCATTGACTCCTCTGAGTCCCCGTTCATGGATCACCTCCCCTCATCCCATTCAGCCCTGGCCAGCTGCATTTCCTCTCCTCAACTCATGCCTCCCCATTGTCATCCAAGCCAGTACCCCTGCACCCTCATATACCATCAGCAACCCCCTACCATCAGTCATGGGGTCACCGTGCCCTACCACCATGTGCGCTTACTGGAATCATCAGAGAAATTCTCCCTTCAGGCTGAACTTTCCATCCTCTCCCCCCTGAAGGAGACTATTTGAGGAGAGATTTATTTAAATCCATTCAGATGGTTTTGAGTTACCAGAGGGAATTAAAGAGGGAGAAAATGGAAGGGAAGAGAGGCAACAGAGCACATGAGAGCCGTTTGAGAGAGTGCACAGAGAAAAAAAACATAAAAGGAAATAGAGAGCCTGAGAGAAAATGAGAATTTCTCTTCTGTTTTCCCCCATGAACACTGGGAGACAGAAAATTGCCAATGACCTGGCCACACGAGGTCTTGATGTTCTTTGTGAGCGGAGAGGACTACATGAGCTGTAGGCACAAGTAGTAATGTGGGGTCTTTGGGAGACCACCCAGGGGAAGACCTGAGTTTTGGCCAAGCTCTGCCTGTAACTCATTATGCGACTGTCGGACAGTCTCTTCCCCTCTTTGGGCCTCGGCTTTCTGACACACAGGAAGTGGCTGGGGTTGGGAAAGGGGAAACTAGCTTAATGAGTGCCCATGAGGTGAATATGATTATTGTCCCCACTTTAAAGATGAGGAAACTGAGGAGCAGAAAATAAGTTGATCAGAAACAGAAAATAAGCTAATAAGTGATGGATGCGGAATTTGAACCCAAGGCAATCTGGCTCCAGAGGCTGCACACCTGAGGACTGGGCCATTGCCCACTCTGCTAGAACTCTGAATCTTAAAGGGTCCTTCTAACTACATGACTTTGGGTGAGTCACTTCTCCTCTCTAGGCCTCAGTCTACCCATGTGTAATGTCTGCTTCATTAACAGGGTTGCAGTGAGGAGTCCAGAGCCAGAGAACATACAGTCCATTGTCAACCCCAAATTAAAAACAAGACCACAGAGACAGGGTTTGGTGAGTGAGCACTGCCTCTGTGCCCAGTCAGCGCTTTTTGTGCCTGATCTCATAGAATCCCCTCCACCCCTTCTTCTAAACATGGAATAACTACAGCACAGAGAAGGTAAGTAACTTGCCCAGGTCACCATTAATGGGAAGGGCCAGAACCAGGAGCCAGGCTCCCAATTTCTACTCTTGAGTTGTCTGCATCTGAGGTACTGGACAGCCTAGGGCAGTAGTTCTCAGCCCTGGTTGAACATTGGAATTACCTAAGAGCTTTGAAAAACTTGGCCCTGTCCCCACCCCAAAACAATTAAATCGGATTCTCTGGGGCTTAGCATTGGTGTTTTTGTAAATCCCCCTAAGTGAGTGTAATGTGCAGGCAGGGTGGCCTAGGGAACAGGGACAAAAGTACTATAATGATGGGGCAGGGGACCAAGTCCAGGCTGGGGTCAGAGCAAGGAGGAGGGAGCAGGCTGAATGGGTCCTGGAAGCTCAGCATCCCCTACTATCTCAGAGTTGGAGGAGAGCCCTAAAAACCCAATAGCCCATTTTACAAAGAGGGGCCTGAGTCTCTCACAGGAGAAAGCTCTTGCCCAAATGGACAGAGGGGCACATCTGGAATTTGATTCTTTTCCCCAGACTGTTAATATCAAGCCATTTTCTCTGTCTTGGGCAGGTGACACCCATCCTTTACAGATCCGCTTGCTCTCATTTTGTAGACGAGGAAACTGAGGCTCAGAAGGGAGTGCCCAGCTGCCCAAGACCACACAGCTAATGAACGTCACAACTGGAATTGGGAGGCTGCCTGGGCTAGCTGTGTAGCTGGTGCTCCAGCCCAACTGCATCCCTGGCTGCGGGGAGGCTCGGCCCCGGGTGACCAGGAAAGTTGGCAAAGTTTAAGCATAGAACAGGCACCCTGAGACTGCCCCCATTTTATCTGCCCAACTTAGGCCTTCCAGGCCACCCCTCAGCCTCTGCTAGAGTTGCCACGGAAGAGGGCTCGAGGCCGATGCGGTGAGAAGAAAGGCCTTTTGGGGCCTGAAGGCCCCTTCTCTCCCCACCCCCCCCCACCCCATCCCCCCACCCCCCGGGCATGGAATTCTTTTAATCGGAGACAAAGCCTTTAATTCCGAGAGATCAGATGAAAGGCTCCAAATGCAAATGTGTGGGCAGGGAAGCCGCTAGTGAGAATCGGCTGCCTTCAAAGTGTAAATGACTAAACGACTAAATGCCTCAGCCGGCAGGAGAGGAGGGGCTCTAGTAGCCGCCTGGGTCCCTCAATTGCTTCAATTCAGTAATTGATGGTTCCCAAGCAGCTCGACCCTGAGCCTCAGACGTGAATAGAGTCCCACAGGTCTGTGCTGGCAGCCAGGCTCAGCCTTGTAACTCGGGGCAATTTGGGCAGTTCACTCCTTTTTTCTCAGCGTCTCAGTTTCATCATCTGCAAAATGGAACTAGCAGAACACAGTGGTGATGAGGATGGAAGGGTCTGTAATGGCGTGGCACAGTGTGGGGTGCTGAGGCAAGTTAGTAGCCTTCCTCCCTTCACGTGCCCACCTTGCTCTCCTTCCTGCTTCATCCAGGCTCAGCAGGAACTCTTCTAACTTTTTTTATTCAAATCTCTCCAATCCCCTAACTTTCCTGCCATTATCCCTTCATCACCACCAGCATCAGCCAAAAGACCCCCAGTCTCAACTATTAGAGACAAGACAGCTGATTTGGCAGTGCACTTGTACTGTTCTCACTTCCAGAACTAGAGTGTCTGTTTTTCTGAGCTCCCAGTCTGCTGAGAGAGGTGGGGGAGGAGGGAGACGCCTGGGGTGGTGGTGGCTGAGTGAATGGGGGAGTGGAGGCACGGAGGACCAGATCATGGAGCACCTAGAGGGGTGTATAAGGAGCCTAACTTTATATTAAGAGAATAAAGAAGCTATTGGAGGGATTTGAGCAGGGATGTGCTACAGTCTTATTTACATGTTTGAAAGACTGTTCTGGTTGCTGTGTGAAAAAGTAACTTTGGGGTGCAAAAGTGGAAGCAGGAAGACCAGGGAGAGGGCTATTGTCACAGTTGGGCAAGAGGTGATGGCAGCGTGGCTCAGGATGATAGTTGTGGGTGGGAAGAGGGAAGGACTTGTCTTGTATTACTCGGATAGGAGGCTCTGGGCAGGAGGGAGGTGGAGAGCCCAACTCCCGAAGGTACTATTCTCAGTATCTTCGCTGTGCTCTCGAGGCATTACTCTCATAGACTCCCCCACAGGCACTGGGAGGCAGGGGCAGCAATCTCCTCTCAGCGTGTAACCAATGCCTTAAACCTCCATCTTGACCACCAGTTCTACCTTCCTTGCAATGAGCTGATTCAAAGGAAGGTGTTAATCTCCAGGTTCCCTTTATTGCTCTCCCTTCTTTGGGGATATCGTTGGGTTTTTCTCCTTTCTTCCCTCTCTCCACCAAGGAAGCTGCCCACTGAGGCTAGAAGTTCAGTGTGGGGGTGGGAGTGGGGCTACAGAGCTGTGTGACCTTAGACTAATTACTGCTCCTCTCTGGTTCTCACATTTTTCTTTTCATATAAGGCTGGCATAATGATAAAAGAGGATGACAGCCTACAGGTATTATAGGGCAAAGGTGCTGTGTAAGGACATGGTACTGTGTTGGGGGAGAAGAGTAAGGCAGGAGAACGGACCAGTGTTTTGTCATTTGGGGGCCCCATTGCCAGATACTTGCCGTGTTGCCTTAAGGAGAAAAAGTTCTTTTCTGTATCAAGTACTAGTCACTTTGGAGGACAAAGTCTGTTAACCTTCATATCAAGGCTGGCTAATGGGCCCCACTTGGGTTTGAGACAGGACTTGGGGTGAATTTTGATGCTAGGAACTTTGGAATATGGCTTCAACCTCCTATGATAGCTGCTTCCTGGCTTTGGAGGTACTTAGAGCTGGGGTCACTGTCTTCCCTTCTCCAGGTCTCTGGAAGATGAGGAGAGGTGCCTGATAGCAAAAGCTGACCAGGAAAATGGATCAAAGGGGAAAAGAGAGGGCCAGCTTGGGACAGAGTGGGTGGAGAATATAGGTGGAGAGCTGGGGAAAGAGATGGAGGTAGAGTTGTAGGGAAGAGGCTGATTGAGGGCAGGTGCATTGGGTGGAGCTCAGGAAGGCCACTGAGACCACTGAGGTAGGTTCAGATGTTGAGTTGTGGGCCTAGTACCCAGGCCAGAGGGAAACTTGTGGATCCAGGAACAAACAGCACCAAGAGGGTATGCAGCTCTGGCCTGGGACTAGAGCAGAGGCCACTGTGACCACAAAGAGCATGACCTAGAGTGGAATCAGTTGACAGCACAACAGGGGAAACCCTGAAGCTAACCAATACTTCAACAATGGTCAAGACATAGGCTGTCCTGGTAACTGAACTTATCAAGGCAGTTTGCCCTGTCAATGGGGCTCCATACAGAGGACAGGGATGGAGAGAGAAGAGCCTGGAATCCTGGGACAGTGCAGTGACAGGAGAGTTCTTTAAGAGAAGGAATGATGGCTGATCAGGAGAAATGCTTTGGGGAAGTCACTTTGCCTCTCTGGGCCTCTATCGCCTCATCTGGATGCCAGGGCTTATACAGATCCTGCCTGGCACTGTCTGGCCCAGAGCCAGGGCATGAAGTAGGCACCCAATACTTAGGTTCTTCCCTTTCCATGCCTGCCCTGTCCATCCAGTATCTCCAAGCCCTGGCAGCTGCAGGCAGCTGCAGGCAGCTTGCTTACTGCTCTGCTTGCATTCAGATGCTGGGTGGCTGTGTTTTTTCTTTTATGTGTTTTACTTTCTTTCCTGTTGTCAGTCGAAATCCCTGCCAAAGTCTGTGCAGCCAGGTAGGCTAAGTCCACATGTTCTTGACAGTCCTGGCCTGGGAGGGCTTATCTGCCCGCCATGCTGCCATGAGCCTGGTCTACCCCTCAAAGGGCAGAGGGAGGTGCCAGGAGATTCAGAGGGCAAGAGAGACAGAAACAAATGACAAAGAAACACTGGGAGTGGGAAGCAGGACGGAAAGTGAGGAAAAATGGTGCAGAGTTTGGATATTCCATTTTTGCTTTTTGCACTCTTGCACCTTGGCTAGCGGGGTTGCCCCATAAACCGTGGGATTAGCGGCTCTGCTGTTCTGGGCTGGTTGACACCTAATGGAAGACACCTGGCTGGTCACAGGCCCTGGCCCTGCCACAGCCCTGGGCCCAAAGAGCTTCCTTAGAAATGACTTTATTTGCAAATATACAGTTGGGGAGCAGATGAGGGATCAGGGATCCACATTAGAATGTCCCCATCTTATATCTGTGTGGACAGTTCAGAAGGACAAAGGAAGCCCAGAGTCCTGAGAAAGCCCCTTGGTGGGGATCCTGTGGAAGGGACTCTGGTTTTCAAGGGTGGATCACCTCTGTTGCCTCTAAGTCCCTGTCAGGACTTTGCAGTCTCGTGGTACTGTGCCAACAGGACCAGCCATAATGGCATGGCCTGCTCCAGCAACCACCTGTCTAGCCCATTTCTTCTTCTTGCTGTGACATGTAGCAATGCTGCAGCAGTGCTGGCAGGTAGGAGGTATGATTACCCTTATTTCAGAAATGGCTCAAGGGAGGCAGAGAGAGAGGAAGTGTGCTGTTCAGGATCACACAACAAGTCAGGTACACAACCAAGACATTTTGGAGGAAGAATGTGTAATCAGGGATTTGTCTTGAGAAAGGAGGAGAGGAGAGGGACAGGAGAGGAGGGGCTGGCTATAGGGAGTGTGTATGTGTGACGGGGCACTGGGGGGACCAGGGAGAAACCCCCCCATTTCAGAGGCAGAGAAGAAGAGTTGGGAGAAGGCCCTGATTGATGGAAAGAGGCAGGTCCTGAGGCTGGGGAGACAAGGCCAATGGGATGGTGTTGTTCACGGAGGACCCCACGGTGGGCCTGGTGGGGTGCCGAGAACAAGATCCATAGTTTCTTGGGCAAGTAAGTGTCATTCAGTCTGCACCAGGGAGGTTGGATCCTAGCTAGTCACAAGCTCTTTGACCTGTGGGAGAAAAGGGTGAAATTCTGGAACTGCTCAGCCCTCTTTCTAGGAGTATACATGAGCACACACACACACACACACACACACACACACACACACACATATTCAAACATGAGGATCTAGGCTAGATTCTAGACTGACCAGCCTCAACACAGGAAGATGGTTTCTAGAAATGCAGTATTCAACCTGGAAGGAGTGGGGGGTGGGCTTGACATATATGGAAGCACCATCAAGGCCTTTGAAGGGTGAAGGAAGTAAGAGGAAGTGAGCTGAGAGTTCAAGGGGACTAGAGAACCTTGGGCCAAAGCCTGCATCTGCAGTGAGTGGCTGGAGGTAGCAGGGCACACTAACACCATGAAGAAGCCAGGAGACAAGACAAATGTGGGGTCGGCAAGACAGTGAAGGAAGACGCTGTGATTACTCACATTTTTTTCATTACTTTATTTTTATTTTAGAGTTGTGGGGTACATGTGAGGATTTGCTACAATAGTAAATTTCATGCAGGTAAGGTTTGGACTTCTAGTGATCCCTCTCTCCCCCTGGTAATGGACATGGTACCCAGTGGGTGGTTGTGTGTCCTTATGTCCCTGTCCTCTCTCCCTCCACTAGTAGTACCCAGCGTCAGTTGTTCCTGCCTTTGTGTTCATGTACCCAGTGTTTAGGGCCTGCTTGTGATTACTCACATTTATTTATCATGCACTAAATGCCAGACGTGTACTGTGCAACTCTCAGGATGAGCATTATCTCCTTTAAATCTCACCAAATCAAATGAGATAGGAATTGTACTTAGCTCACTTTTGCTGACAAGAAAACTGAGGCTCAGGGAGGTGAAGGGACTTCCAAGTAGGAAGTGGAAGATCCAGGTCTACCAGAGCCCAAGTTTAAGGCTTCAACCCTAAGGGGACTGAGACCTCCATGGTGGCCCAGAGAGAAAAGTAGGGTGGATGAATGGGGAGATCGGGCCAGGGTCTTGGTCCTAATGGGTGCTGCCTTCATTCCCAGGCCCCCACCCTCAGCCCGTTGGGAAGGAGAGCCTGGGTACCATCCTCCCAGCAGTACTTCCTTGGAAGCAGGGCCTCTAACTAGCCAGGGCTGCCCACCAGACTCTGAGGATAGGGAGTTGTCATCTCTCCTTCTGCAGAGCAAAGATCTCTGACCTCATCCCCAGCATGGCTGCAGATAGGCTCACTAGGGAGGTCCAGAAACACAGGGTGCAGTGCACTGAACCTCAGGACTGGCCAGAGTCCACCCTTCTACTTGCAGCTCTGCTGAGTGACACAGTACAAGTCCTTTCCAGGCTCTGGGTCTCACTGCCCTCCAATTGTACCATGAGGGTCGAGGTTGTCTGAGGGTTCTGCCAGCTCTGACCATCTAGGAATCTATGACATAAGCACATGGAAAGAGAACGGACAGTTGCAAGCAGGCTATTCCAGGCACCAGATGAAGAGCAGTACAATTCCTCAGCATGGAGTTGGGGCTCAGCAGAGGTGAGGTTGGGATGAGTGGGGCAGCTGGGGAAGACATATGGGCTTCCATTCATTCCTTCAGATGAGCAAGCATGTGTTGAGTGCCTACTATATGCCAGGCACTCTGCTGGGTGCTGGCGATGCAACAGGGGGCCCTTCTCCTCAAGGAAACTCACCTGCCTTTCAGAGCTGCTGAATTGATTGGCCTTGGGGAGCAATAGAATGACAGTCCCTGTGTCTCTGTCTCTCTTTCTCTCCTCTTCTTCTTCTTCCTCCTCCTCCTCCCTTTTGGGCTTTATCTCTCCCCTTTTCCCTCAAGGCTTCTCCCTTCTCTATCTGTATCTCTGTCTTCCCTTCTCTGAGTCTCACTGATAATGGGAGTAGGGGGTGGGGCTCTGAAGGGTGGAAATTCCCACTTGAGCTCCCCTCCCAGCTCAAGATGAGAACATCTGGAATCTGAGAGGGGACTTATTAGATAAGAGGATTAGCCAAGCCCTGGGCTGGCAGCCATCACCCCAAGGTCATAGTGGGAGGGAATGCTAGGCAGAAGCACCTATGGCATAGGCCTCAATCAATGGGGGACTGGCCTAATGCGAGAGTTAGAACTGATTCTCCTCCTCCCAACCCCCACCAAGAGACAGGGCAGGGTTATAGCAGTGAGGACAGATTCCCAAGGAAGGCTGAGGAGCACAAAGTGGGGGACTGGGATCGGGGAGGGGCTTTTGGACAAATACCACCCCTTATTTTCATGTCTGGAATTCCAATGGGGACTGGAGTTGAGGTGTCTGAGATGAGATGAAGAGAGCCCTGGGAATGGAATCAATGAGTTGACCCGGGTTCAAGGCCCCTTGTGAGTAACCTTGCTGAACCTCAGTTTCTTCAAGTGTAAAATAAAGATAATGCCAGTCACTGTGCATGAAACCTAAATGATCCAGCCTATGTGAAAGTGCTTCACAAATTACAGGAATTGGCCGGGCTCGGTGGCTCAGCCTGTAATCCCAGCACTTTGGGAGGCCGAGGTGAGTGGTTTGCCTGAGCCCGCGGGTTCGAGACCAGCCCGGGCAACTTGGCAAGACCTCATCTCTACAGTAAATAAAAAAAAAAACTAGCCGGGCGTGGTAGCGTGTGCCTGTAGTTCCGGCTACTGGGAAGGCTGAGACGGAAGGATCGCCGGAGCCCAGCAGGTCGAGGCTGTGGTGGCCGGGAGCATGCCACT